>VKKT01005249.1:34970-67448 GCA_008038995.1 Haliotis laevigata | reverse complement strand
ATTTGGCTGGTGCAACTAGGTTTTTATCTTAGGTTGCACCTGGTGCAAGTAGGTTAACTTCTTTAAATCAAGCCCTGCATAATCATGAAGAGTAATTTGCCATTGCGGGGGATATTGATGACTTTGTCTTCTTGTTTATGTTGAGTATTTTTCATGGTAGAGTCAGCTTTCTACTAAGAGAAGATCCCCCTTGGGGATTACAATTTGGAGTAAGTCCCCCAGAACCTATGCTGGTCGTAAGAAGTGACCAATGTAGATCTGGTGGTCAGGCTGTGATGGTATGGAACATTGCTCATAATGTCAGTCACTGGATTGTCTGGTTTAGACTCGATTTTATAAAGACTGTCTCATTTAGTTGAAATATTGCAGAGTATGGCAGGGCTTGATTTAAGAGATGTTAACCCACTTGCAGCAGGTGCACCCTAAGATAAAAACCTACGTGCACCAGCCAAATTTCAGTTGCACTGTTTTTATTGCAATATGTAATATCAGAAATATGCTATTGAATTATTTAGATGTTTTTTTCAGAAGTTTACCCACTCAAAAATTGACTTGCACCTGGTGCAAGTTAGACTAATAACTAGTTTGCACTTTGTAATATTGGGTTGCACCAGTGCAAGTAACAAATCACTAAATCGAGTCCTGTATGGCATTGACATACAAACAAAGGGATGTATTGCATTAAAGACAGGTTTGTGTTTTTGGTTTGAAGATATTACAAATATAAAAATGATGAGTCATTCATCCATTTAAAATTGGATCCGTGAAGATGCGGATTAGAATTAGTTTTCAGAGACCCACGTTAGTCATAAGAGGTGAGTAACGGGATCGGGTGGTCAGACTCTCAGACTTGGTTGACACTTGTACTGTATCCCAGTTCAGAAGATCACTGCCCATACTGTTAACCACTGGATTGTCTGCTCCAGATTCAATCATTTACAGACCGTCTGAAATATTTCTGAGACCTGGGTTAAACAAATAATCAATCTACCAGTGTTATGAAAATTATGTACTCACTCATTCATGAAACAATTCTTTCTCTTTTTCCCCAGAAAACTCCATTCGCAGGAGCAGATGCTCACACTGACCTTGGCAGGTTCTACCGGGACTGTCAGGGTGCACCCAACTTGAAGATGTTCGATGAGGAGGAGAGTGGATTTAATGAAACACTGGAAGTTGTCACTAACCAGCTGGCTTTGTTCGAATCAGATATGAAGGGTTTTGATGAATTTGTGGATTCGTTGAAGGACCAAGATTCTAGCGGTTAGACTTTATCATTTGAGCACAAGCTGCTATACTGACCAAACAACATGTGCTATATAACACTGATAGTTCTAGACAATGTGCCTACTGTATCTCATCCTGCAAACCACACCTTTCTCAGTTTACTTACTTTCCCTCAGTAATGGTTATGTGTCAGGATGGACTGTCAATTTGATAAATGTAAATCAAAATTTTATCAAATCAGTTTTTAGGATATTTTGTATTTGGGTCTTTTTCTTTTCAAATTTTTATGTCCCAAGGTACATAACAACCAAACCAAATTTTAAGTTATCTCATGCGGCAAAACCCTGAAAATCTACACAGTATTGTTTATGAGACTTACAACTTTCCAGATGAATAATTCAGAGAAGAATGTCCTGATACAGATATCTCCTGTGGAATGGCCCAGGAGATAGGTTTCGGTACAGTCAGGGTTTCCGTGTGTATGGACTATGTTGTGTGGTGAGACCAAGTGCTAGGTAAGGAGGGCCTGCATACATGCAGTGCTAGGTAAGGAGGGTCTGCATACATGCAGTGCTAGGCAAGGAGGGTCTGCATACATGCAGTGCTAGGTAAGGAGGGTCTGCATACATGCAGTGCTAGGCAAGGAGGGTCTGCATACATGCAGTGCACACTTATCATATTCATAGAGATGCATTTTCTATTTTATTGCATTTTATCATCTGGTCCAAAGCTAAGTTGTTTAGCTTTGAGAAGAGTTGCAGATATTGCCATATTTCATACAATATTGGATGGTCATACGGTTTAATGGAACATTGTAGAGAGGATGGCGTTCACTACGCATGGTGTCAATGAACCTGTCCATTGCAAACATATATTATTATTCGTTCTGAATCCCCTGTCATAATGGCTGGTTAGCATTGCTCCCCAGCAGCTCATGCTGGTTGTAAGAGATGAGTTTATGGATTCTGTTGTAAGTCGATGACAATAACAATCACTTGATTGTCTTATCCAGTTTACAGGGTGATGTCATTTAGCTGGAATATTGCTGAGTAAACAGCAAACATGCAAACATCCTCAAAATACTCCCTGCAGAAAAGAATTTTTAAATGACATACAGAAATTTGTTTGCAATATATGAAACAAACCATCTTCACTTCAGTACAGTAAAACCAATCCTGATTCCATTATGGAACATCAAAGACCATGTTTTGCTTAGCCTCACAATTTTCTCAATATTTCACACATCAGAAAGTAGACTTGTAGCTTAATGTTGTCAAATGTGATACAGCTTTGAATTGCAGCTAAATACAATATAGCCGTGTAGTACTTGCCATTGATGCAACGTGAGCAATGTCTATAAGTGTAAATATCTCACTTCCATGAAATGGAATGGATTTGTGTCATGTATGTTATTTGGGTGTTATAAATGTGTTTCTGGCTCGGAAGTAAAAAGAGACTGGTTTATGTGGATGAAAAGACATGCTATTCAAGGTGTCATTTACTAGTAACTGATAACATGTACATCTAATGCCGGTAGATCTTCCTATTTCTAAATATATGACACCACATTGGGCATTATCAGTAGGGTTAGTTTGGGCTTCTCACTCACCAGGAAACTTTCCAAAGCAACTGCAGACAATAAAAAATGATCTATACTTAGCATGCTTCATAGCATACTCCAGAAGAAATATGAGATCAATAAACTATGTCAGAAGGCTTTGTCAGTGATCCAGATTCACACATGTCATCGTTTCCCAATTGTGTAGATCGATGCTCATGCTGTTGATCCCTGGATTGTCTGGTCCAGACTTGATTATTTAAAGACCGATGTCATAAAGCTGTAATATTGCAGAGCATGGCGTAAAACTGAATTCAATCAATCTATGACTTTGCTAAGTGTTTGGTTCTTTCTTTCAGAGCAGTCACATGCATCCTTTCATCCATCAGTCCAAAGGATCCATGTTTCTTTCCAGGCTCTAAAGAAATTATCATAATGTACAGTTCTCAACACCGTAACTTCACAGGACCCTCATATTGCCTGCTAGGACCCCTAAAACTAATAATTGGGGTCCCCCCATGTTTGTGAGTCGAGGTAAAAATCTGTATAGTAATATATGTTATTTCCCACTGTCTCAGTACCGACGTAATCAGGAGGTATGGAATATAAAGTAAACGTTCACAGATAACCAAAGACTAAAACATTGTATAGGCTTCCAGTTTGTCAGTATATAACCAGTATATCACCACCTGTCTATGAGCCACATTCCGATTCCATCATTTCCAAACTGGTTTAGTGTTGTGAGAGGGGCGGTGGGGTAGCCTAGTGGTTAAAGCGTTGGCTCGTCACACCGAAGAGCCGGGTTCGATTCCCCACATGGGCACAATATGTTAAGCCCATTTCTGGTGTCCCCCGCTGTGATATTGCTGGAATATTGCTAAAAGCGGCGTAAAACTAAATTCAGTCAGTCAGTCAGTTGTGAGATTAGATTGTTTTAAACGAGAAAGTAATTCTTTTAGCTCTTGGCACAATTTGTCTTTGTACATAACTACTGTAATTAATACTGCAATAAAACCATTTTAACACAGCAATAGCAACTTCAACAGTATACCCTTTTAATGGGCTCAGTTTTTTTTATAAGACAATGTAATGTGGTATTCACTTGCATGAACATACTGGGTGTTTTAACCTCATTCATTAGCTCATTCAAACGGAGTACTTACAGCAGTAGTGGTGTTTTATCAAAGGACAACAAAAATATACTCAGAGAAACAAATAAAGGAGCGCAGGAAAGTTCAAGTGTTCTTTTAATATTTTCCAGTTTTCATCACCAGTTTTGAAAAGCACTGTGGGGAAATCTGAGAATAAATAAGGAACACTGCCATGAAGTGGTGTTCCCTTATTTGTTTCCCTCAGCATATGTTGTTTCTCAACTGTTCCAGATTTTAATATGGCGAGTTCCCCCCTTTTACAGTTACACTATTGTTTACTTGGTTTAATATATAGAATGAAAGTACACAACCATGTTTACTGTGCCCTGTCCAAAGATATCCTGATGACAATTTGAAAAAGTATTTCCGAAGTGTTGGACTTTCCGACATGTACAAGGGACTCCTTAACGTCACTGACAACGTTGTCACAAATACGGCCACATGTTTTCTATGTATTTAAAGTTACATCACATGTTGTCATGAACAAATACACAATTGCAGTCACTCATGCACGTAAAGAAAAGACAACTCTAGCTGAAACCTAACGTCTAAAGATAGGAATGGCTGATTTGGAAAAAGCATCATTGGCCCACAAGGTTTACAAGTAATGTTTGTAAGCACCCCCCATTTCTTCCTTTATCCCTCTCATAAGAAGTGGGGCAGTGTGGTTGCCTAGTGGTTAAAGCGTTTGCTTGTCACACCAAAGACGAATTTCGATTCCTCACATGGGTACAATGTGTGAAGCCCATTTCTGGTTTTCGCCGCCGTGATATTAGCTGGAATATTGCTAAAAGCGGCGTAGAACTAAAGTCACTCACTCACTTATGATAAGCACCACCCCATCACCTATCCCTCTCAGCGCTAAACGCTCAGGGCATTTATTACAGCAATTAAGGGAATGGTGTTTGAGGAAATTAGTATATTCCAGTCATATAATTTGAAGCCTAAATTGGAGACTCTTTAGAATATTTGTTAAGACCTGCTTCTCACAAGTCCAGATGACAAGTGCAAAGCATTGAGACAGTTCATGATGGAGTCTTTAGTTTCTGGTGATGTCTTTAGACAGTTCCTTGTAAAGACTGGAGACACTTACTGGCAAAGTATTGAGAGTATACTCTATGATAAACAAAATAGAAAGTAACTTTGAATTAACTTGTATTTTGTGAACTGCCAACACACTAAATAGGTTAACTGTGATGTGATGTGTATAAGTTTGGTTTCAGCAGTATCATACTAACTGGTGTTCTGTTTTAAACTGTCAAAATGGCAACCGTTGTTCACAACTTGCTCAGCATTATTTGTGGCCATTAGCTGTCTGGGTAGAATCGTATGTACAGATGTAGTGGGAAGGAGACACATTGTATATTTTTAAACTTCCACTGTTTGAATCTATATTGCAATAATATGTGATGCAAGTGTTGACATTCATGCTTTAAAAACTATTCAAAGAATTCATGTTTGTTTTAATCCCATTGTTTGTGTAGTGTGTTATTTATAGCGTACATGCCACATGTTTGTCATTTGTAAATATTCAGTGTGTTTGACAGATGTCTAAACATTTAGTTGATTGTAGCCACAACAAGACCTATTTAAATGTCATTGTTTGAAAACTAAGGCCAACCTATATAGACAGTCTAAGACCGCTTCAGATGTTCTCTATTTTATACGTCATCTCAGGGCTCGATTTAGTGCTTTGTTACTTGCACTGGTGCAACCCATTATTACAAAGTATAACCTAGTTATAAGTCTAACTTGCCCCAGGTGCAAGTTAATTTTTGAGTAGGTAAACTTCTGAATAGAAATCTAAATAATTTAGCATATGTCTTTCATTGCATGTATTTGCAATAAAAGCAGTGCAACTGGAATTTGACTGGTGCAACTAGGTTTTTATCTCAGGTTGCACCTGGTGCAAATAGGTTACGTCTCTTAAATCGAGCCCGCATCTATCATGTTCATTTATTTCAGATGTAAGATCAAAAGTGTTAGTTACTATTTTTTAAACTATGACTTTTTTATTATTATTTAGCATTGCGATTTTTCGGATGTCCCCCGGCCGTGATATTGCTGGAATATTGCAAAACCTGGCATAAAACTGAGTCACACAACATCACTCAGTTGTTAAAGATATAGGCTTAATCCTTTATATACTAAACCCACCAAAACTAATCTGCACAGCTGTTGACTGGCAAGTGAACGTGAGACAGGGCTATGCTGTTCCCTACCAAGATGTTCTTCATGATTGCATCTCCCTGAGAGAATTTTACAAACTGAAGATGCTGACTCTCTTCATTATCTTTGTTGGTCGGTAACTGTCGGTAGAACCATTCAATTAATGCCAACATGAGTTGTTTTCTAATCATGCTCATATGATATTTGGTACTTCTGAAAAGTATAGAACTTAAAATAGAAATAATATAGCTTTGATCTTGCACCTTTAAGACATGATAAGATTTTGTCGAAATTTATGCTAATTTTATGAGATTGTATCCAGGTGTTTCTGAAAAGCTGCAGTTGTGAAACACATTCAAGGGAGATAACTCTCTTAAAACCTAATACACTGTGGTCTAGTATTCTTTCTGAAGTTTGTGTAACATCAGTGCGTTTAAACTTTATGTCCTTTTCATTTGTTTGCGATGTAACAATCTAATGTTGTCTAATATGACTGATACATATCTGTTTTTGGGTTTGTAATTATTGAATCAACTTCTCTATTTTGACTACAAAGTTTGCATTGTATCCACATTTTGGCCAGGCAGGTTGTTGTTTAACACCGCACTCTGTAATATTCCAGCTATATGGCAGCAGTCTGTAAATATTCAAGTCCAATAATCCAGTGATCGGCAGCATGACTATAGATCTATCAATTGGGATACGATGACATATGTCACAATTGCGTATGTTTGTTGCTCGTCCTGCTGACCACTGGATTGACTGGTCCAGACTTGTTACTGACAGTTTGTCCAAGAGCTGCTTGACAAGGAATTTTACATATTTATTGCAATTAAGAAATATTTTGGTCTCATGCACAACCCTTCCTGGATGACATCAATGTGTGACCATATCCTATTTTTGCTTAAAAAAACAATTCTAAAAACCAGTGTTTGAAATAAGGCTCATCCGACCACCTGACAGACGGTCTAAATTTACAGCTAGCCAGCCTGATGGTCTGGTAAAAACTTTAGATGTTCCATACATCTGAGTAAATTCAGCATAAATCCATTTTGGGCTGGTAACATTTTGAAGTTACCAGCCTGATGTCTGGCAGTGTTTTTGGCTTATTTCATACACTGTAAAAACTCTGACCCTGAAATTCATTTCATCCTGAACACAACCTTATAATTTTTAGAAGGCATTGCCTAAGAAGGACTTGTATATATTATTTAGTTAAATTTGTGAATGTTATCAAGGAAATGAAAGGAAAAGGAACTGGGCTAAGAATGCGGGCCTGCAGGAAGCTATGCTAGTTGTTCTGGTCGAGACTTTACAGTCATATAGCTGGAATATTGTTATGTAGGAGTTAAACCACAAACAAACTGAAAGAGACCAGATGAACATTTCAGCAGGGTTGGAGTGGAAGGCAGTGTGTTCAGTACAGGTATGCATCACAGATGTATGCCACCTGTTTATAAGGAGAACCATGTGATTGCCCATGGGACTAAAATCCTTCAACCATGGGACTAAAATCCTTCAACCTATGAAATGTATGTAATCAAATGTAGAAGTTTGATATGTAACGTCAGTGTTTTGTAAATATATGCTTCAACAGATTTTTCGTACATGTGCTGACGTGAATGTTTATTTGTTTGAATGGGTGAAACTGGAGAGCAGTTAAATATTCTACTTTCTAGTGTAAGGAATTATTGGAAATTCTTATTGGTGAAATGTTTGCATGTAACACTTCTAAGCTAAATATCTTTGTTATATCTGGCAGAACATCTTGAAGAAGTACTGAAAAGGTTGCTACTGTCATTATCATGTTGTCTTGTTCAGCAGACAATGGGTACCCGGTAGGAAGAGACAGTAATGTCACTCCTACTTCTAGTGACTCACAGGAAGCATGGGTTGTATTCTCCTCCAGAGCTGAGAATATAAACGAGAGCACACTGATCTGTTCACTAGGGTAATTATATAAGAAGCCTAGATAAATTGATGAAGAAATTACATCAGTGAATAACTTTATTAAATGAGTTATATATTTTTAAGTTTTATACTAGTCAGAAAATTTTTATGTTATGGTTATTGAATAGTTGTAAATATCTGAAATAGGATTTTGTTAGAATCTGCTGTTTGTTTGAGTTACATTTTAATCATAGTTTGTTATCTTTTCATTGGTTATCATTGTGTTTTAGGAAATGAGTTGTACATATAATGACAGATCCAGAAAGAAAGACAAGTGCATATCTTCCAGTTTGCTACTTAAATGATGCCATCGATATCATTGTTTCTTCTGACATTATTTCATAATATGCTCCCCATCAAAAGTTTAGACTCATTAGTGTAAATGTAGCCACTTACTTCAGTCAACTGTTCTAAAGTAGATTTTGCAAAATATTCCATACTTTTTAAAGGTACTGTTTACACATGAACTTATGTATTCTAAAACAAATTCGTAACGTTGAAAAGATTATTGTCATGAGTTCAATTAATGATGAAACTCAGTGAAAATTGGCGAATTCTAAACAAAACTCAACACCAAAACGCACTGTTCACATGCACAATATTTGCACATGCTTTTCAGCAATTTGATGCATGATCCTCTAGCAACACATCTGCATATGGTTTGCAGTTGGTTCCCCCAAGTTGTAGAGAAGTTCATCTTCGATGTAACCATATATATATATATACATAACATATAGTGAGTTCTTTAAGTGAATCTAAACTTTTGATGGGTAGTATAGTTACAATATTGCTGTCCTGTTTCAGTCATGGGGGTTGATATATCAGTTTGTGAAAACATACAACATACAAAAAATGCATTAGGTTTGCGTTTAAAATGCAAGTGGTACAAGTACACAGATGGTGACCATATGCTTGTTGGCTGCGATTGGATAGCAGTAAAGATAACTTTCATTTCTGTTCAGTATTGAATGAAAATGTTTATGCAAACTCTGAAGTTTGTGAACAAAAATCAAAATCAATGATTTTTATGCCATGTAACCTTTTGAGGCGTTGACATATCTACTCTATGTTTACATTCATACTTAATTAAGGATGGTATGAATGCACATCTCTAATTTATTTGGTCAGATTTGTACCTTTAATTTTAGCACTGCCTGGTGGATGAAAGTGCCTTGCATGAACCAACAGCAGGACCAGTTTGAGATACAAATGTAAGGTCAGCTAATATTTGGATATATATATCAATATTTTGGCCACATGTGGCTAAAGGTGCTCAACGGATGACTGCCTGCATGTCTGACATTCTTCGTTAAAGGGTCACAAGGTCAATACAGTAAGTTTTACGTTTACCTATTTTGTGAAGAACCTGTGGAAAATTGAAAAGATGTTGGAAGTGTTAATGATATGAATGTATCATCACATCACATTACATACATATCTGGCTGACCTTGTATGTTGTGGGTCTGTATGTTGGTATTCAGTATAGGAAGCAAAGTCTTCATATTCCTGAGAGGTGGGTAGCCATGTGGTGAAACTGGTGTCTCATGATGCCAAAAGCCGAAGTTGGAATCCCCTCTCAGTATAAAGCTTAAGGCATGTGCTTGATGTGCTTGATAACATGTCTGGAATAGGGCTATGAGAGGCATGGGATGAACTCGCTGATATTGCTGGAAGTACAGGTTCCTCCAGCTCACTACAGCCTTTGTGGTTTCAGTAGATACTTCAGGTTTCAGGTCACTCTTGCAGTCTCAGTTGAACCTCATGGATCTTATTCAAAGATTATTTCTCATAGCACTTCCATTGAATCGAGGCATCCTTTAGAAACATTATTCCTTTCATTTATGTCAATATTGTTGGTTGAAAGACAAAGGGATGGATATTATTCTGTGTCTGCCAAACATGTATTGTGTACAGCAACTGATTGTATATAAGGGGAGTATGACGTAATGTGTGCTTGATGCTGTTATTGTGATGCACTGGGTGTTGCATTATCCAAATAAAATAACTTCAATCTTCACAGCCTTGAGTTTTGTATTCTCCCACGAAAGGACGAGGTGTCACTGGGCATTGAATGAATGCAAGAAATTTACAATTACATTGCTGGCAGAGTTTTAAGAACATTGTTAATGTTTTGAATTATGCTCAGTGCAATGTCATGATTTTACCACGACATATTGGCGATAGATTAGCTGAACACAACACTTATACCATCTTTGAGCTGTGTAATGAACAGAAATTTACTAATGGCAAAAAGCAAGTGCTTGATAAAAAAGTGGCATTTGTTGTATGTTAAAAATGGCAGTATGGGATTTGACCACTGTTTACACACATACTGGTAAGGCAGCAGCAGCACGCTGATGACACAGATGATTGAAAACACTCTGAAAGATGTTCGAAATGGCAACAATAGATTGGCATCGTTTCTGTAGATGCTGAATATGGCTATCTTGTTTATGTAGCATCAAATATGGAAGACTGGCTTGTAGGATGTCACAGATATTGCCCTGCTATACATTGTTTCCGAAGAGATGTTAATGTCTTTCAATGAACATTCGAATGACCCTCAACTTCATGATGCACCTGTCTTGTTTGCAGGATACCTATGGTGCATTCATGTTCAAAACCGAGTATCATTGTCCTAATGAAGACACAAACATCTGAACTGTGCCTTGAGGCACCAAAAGGTTTTCATGCATATGTTTTGAAAGCATAACTTAATTCCAGAATAAATTTATTTTTCTTGCACTTTTTTCTGTTAGTGTATATACCAGCAGACATTCTCAAATAGAGATCCCAGAACATTTTCCAAAAGCATACATGTGTGTTCTACTCACCTTAGCGCTAAGATTGCTTTGTACAACAGCACCCTGGCATGAGTGTATGAATGGTGTTTTATGTGCCAATCTTGTCATCAACGTGTGGTCGATAGCAGGATAAAAGACCTCTGTCATGACAGCAAAATGCCAAAATCAGCAGGACAAACATTCAAGTAACCCCCATCTTTATCAGCTCTAACAATAGTGTCTTATGCCGTTCCTGCCCTAGAATCCCAATGGGTAAAATAAACTACACACAATCGCCAAGTTAATGAATTGTGTAGTTTGAAGATAAAAGCAAATTCACCAGACATTTTCTCCACAAAAGTTTATTATGCACATGTAACTGTGGACAAGACAATGCTAACAATATACAATTGTACATTTCATACAAAATAGCATGGCTACAGCACATTTACAAACAAATGTCATTCAAACATTGCAAACATAACATTCACACCTTTGACATGCATGACAAACACAGTCTCCTCCCCAGATTGGATATATTGTACATCAAGTTCATGACTGAAACAGTATACGGAGAGTATATTCATGTTCTCTTGCTTACCGGATAATACCATGTTTGTCTTATCTAGTGAATAAGAAAACATACACGATTACACAGACTATGTTTTCTTCTCCTAGAATATTTTGATTAAGTATGCAATATATCAAGTGTACAAATTATCTTACTGCATAATTAAATTCTGATAATGGACAGTAACTTCAAATACTTTTTAAAGTAAATGAAATAATGAGAAGTATTTAAAGCATGTTTTTAAATATAGATTATTATCTCCCTATTTAGTTTCCCATAACCAGAGGTGAGGGGAAAACATGACATAGGGTATCTGCCACAGAAACATAATGTATTCTGAAGGGAGTTCATTCATAATACATATACAATTGATTTATCAATCTGAGTATTAAGAAATGTCAACACTTAAGCTTCAAGCATTTAGATACATGTTCTATGAAGCTGCCCATAGAGTATATAAATAACAAACACTTGTTTGCAGCTCCTAACAAGTCAATATGCAACTATGCAATATGCAAATATATATACCGGTATAGGAGTCTTCTATGCATGAGTTACTGAGTTAAAACACTTTGATGAACCAAACAAGTCAGCTATGTCCTTTGGACATCTTGATAATCTTGAAACAACTGTTTCATATCACTCAAAACCGTTATCTTATTATGACTGTGTATACAGGCTGAGTATAATCTTAAAATTACTTTGAATTCTTTCTTAAAAAGTTTAGATGACTTACCACACCAAAACGTGACAGTGTGTTAAGTTTTAACTTGTAAAATACAGTTTAATCTGCATTTGCAATGAATTCACCTTTATGCAAATGTAATACAAAACACAGAATCAAGTCAGAATTGATTGCTATATTTGTTTGCATTAATATAAGAATAAGAGAAATACACTCTTTACTAAATTCTGGATAAACAGTACAAATGCATGGACTTGTGAATGAAATTCTGTGACATATCCGCTGATATTTCTCCCATATATGCTATGATGCCCTACATTCTCATTGAGTCTCTGATTATATGGTCCCATATCTGTAAGGAACAATCCTTTTTAATACAAAGAATATTTCTGTCATATTGCTTGACAAGAACATTGAAAATCTTTTATTTTGATTTGGGTATGTGTCACATCTTAGATATTCTAATATTCATTTCTATAGCTACACACAAAAACTAAACTACATGTTTAGTTAATTACATAATGAACTATTTCTCATAGAAGACACCAAAGTCCATTACAAAACCAACATTCTTGAGATTTCGAGTTGCACCAAAACTTTGTAATGCTTCTTCGTATTACTGTAATCTCTATCACCAACTATTCACAAAAAATCCACATTTTAAAATAATTTCAGATCTTTCACCAAAAAATTCCCACCCCATACTTTCTTAACTAATGTATAAACAATAAACCATGCGTATTTAACCGTAAACTACTCCAATCCAAAATATGTTATCACTGTGGAAAGAATACGAAGTCAAATCCATCACATCAACCATAAAACAGTCACACATCTGGACAGGGCCAGGCAACACTGCTGGTCAAACAATACAAACTGTCCATGGAGCACCAGTTTCACACTACATCTCAAGTTAAAAAAACAACAATACAAAGGTTTCAGAATTGATGCTGAGAAGTTAAGTTTTGTATCCACCGCTACTAACCATATATTTCTTCATAGCATTGCAATTAATGGCTAAAGTTCAATTAATTACAGAAACTTTATAAACTGAACATTATTCACACGTGTATTATTTGATAGTGTAACATTGACATTTCTGCTGTATCTAAATAGTTTCTACATCAGGTTCATTCACACTGAAAAACTATTTCTTTCCAGATGAAAAGGAACTGGAATCTGTTCAATAAAAATATACTGAATGCTTTCAGCGTTTTCCAAGTAGCATCTCCATAGTCGACAACTTGCAAATTTCTCCATCTCAGTGAAGTATTGTCAACAAATATCACAAGTTTATATATCTGCTCCAAGTAGATGTGGACAATCTCTGCAGAAGGTACAACAAATAATAAGGCAGGACAATCATACAAAACCCGACGGACGGCAGCGGTGTGTCCTCAACACATTTCACCAGCACAATACAAACACAGGTCGACACAGGTCTTGCGTTGTCACAGCTGAAGACAGGAAGAAATCTTATGCTAATGAATGCCTTTTCACCTAGAAATTGAATGACCAAATATAGATGTCCTGTAAGTTCAGTCATTTTGTTCCGAATAGATTTTAAAGTAACAAGTTCTAAAACATTACTTTCTAATGTTTAGAAATCTTCTGCCAATGTATGCTGTTTCACTTCGAAATTGAATGACCAATTATAGATGTCCTGTAAGTTATGTCATTTTGTTCTAAATAGATTTTAAAGTAACAAGTTCTTAAACATTACTTTCTAATTTCGGACATTCATGACCGTATCATGTGTCACATGTTGTCACTAACAACACGTGACATGGCATGCAATTACAGTTTGTAATCTCAAACTTAATATATATACAATTTTTCATAAAAACTATATTTGTGACATATAATGTTGGAGCCAACAAATTCAAACAAACTGGCAATTCAACAAATCCAACACAGCATATTAAGGACTACACAGGACTGCAGCAGTAGTCTACCTACAACCTTCTCCAAACAAACAACACCATTGATTGGGATCTAGAAAGAAATTGTTAACATATGAGTCATTTAATGTATCAAGTTCCGCTTTAGGCTGAATACATTGTTTTACAGATGCTAATCAACACAATACCGGAAGACACAATACCCATACAAAGTCAATGATTCATTTTATCATGGTATTTTGCCAATTACGATATTGTCATGTTCAAGTACACACCCACCTATCTGGGYTTCATCGTGGGGATAAWGCTATCCTTTCACTTCCAGTGAAGTCTCAGCTGGTATGCAAGGGAGACAACACAAATGACAACTGTCATAAAAGTTTTTACAAGCCATAATTATTTCTCATTAATGATGTAAATGATTTTTCACCGAATTCAGGATAAAGACCACTTGCTACCAGTCATCCTAAGGTTACATACACACCAACGAAGATATTAGTAAGCACAACCAAGTGTGCAAAGCCCTGAGTTCACTGCAAGACTACATGGACACCAGGTGTTTATGACCCAAGCTGCTGCAAGACACATGGACACTGGGTGTTTAAGGCCTAAGCTTACCGCAAGACAACATGGACCCCAGGTGAGCATCGCCTTGTGCTGACTGCAAGATAACATGGACACTGAGTGTTTAAGCCCAAGCTGACTACAAGACAACATGACCAGCAGGTGTTAAATGCCCAAGCTTACTTCAAGACAACATGGACACTAGATGCACAAGTCTGAGCCGACTGCCAGATGACATGGACACCCAGACCAGTCGAGGCTTCATCAGCCTCCTGAGAGAGCTCTTGCTTCCTCTTACAATGTGGTTTATTGTTGCAGGAAGGATCTGTCATGCTTACAACATTCTTCATCATCGATAAAACCTGACTCCATGTCAATGTCAACATTAAAACATTCAGTTTGCTAGCCACCTGAACCTAAAATTTGAAAAGATATTCCAAAACACATACAAGTTGATCAGACGACGACAGACACGAGGCACTGACACAATGTCTAAGAACACATACAAGGCTATAATAAAGTTCGTGACATTCCACATATCATTACTGTAATATCTGCTATCTGATCTACATAAGCTCTTTCAGTGACTCATATGTTTTCTGATGTCTTTGTGCTGACACCGAGAACCATCCATATCATGATAGAAGTTCTGAAATCCAAGAGATAATACACACCAAACACATACGTTAAACAAATCCAATGACAACACGAGCAAGATCTGTGATGTGTTTTGCTTACGTTTCTACAACAAGCTTGACACATATCTACATATCCTGAGTACATATTTCTATATAAATAGCCCATAAGCATATGCTCCAAAGACGACATAGCAATGCTCTGTTTCTCTCTAAGCTTCTGAATAAGGCATGAGGTTACTCTCATCAGGTACATCTGGTGAATGCTTTCTATTGTGATTTCTATACTCACATATATTAATATCTACTTCTTATTATTTGCCCTAAATGACAATTACAAAATGTTCATGGAAACATAAACATCACACACTAAAATCAGATATTTTTGACAAGACGGAGAGGTTTCACCAAGTCTGCTAATAGAGAATGTTTTGAAGATGATGTGGTCCAAAAGTTAACATATCCCACGACTGGCATGTCAACAACTGTCAAATAAATAACAACTGGCAGATGGTAACTGACGAAAAGTTGAACAATGCTGCTATGATTTAATACAATACGATCAAGATGTATGAAACTGAAACATATCTGAGCATTTGTTAAACATCTGATTAACTATACATTAATCTTTCAGCCAACATCAAAATCATGGCATGTAGAGCAATATGGAAACACAAAAAATGAAATTTACACTCAAAATTAACTAAATCAACAAACATTCACTCATGAAAAAATGAAAACTATCCACTAAGATTACAGTACAAAGTGTCTGCAACCAAAAATGTCATCAATATGCAAAAAAATAAACAAAAACATCAACAACTACCCGAAAAAAACAGTAATATTCAACATGTCAGTAGAGGGGATAAGAGCATTATTATAAAACCACTTGTAGTATGTCTTTGAATATGTTCATGAGATTCCGATCACATGCTGTAAATCATGATAGTAATGTATCACCAAATTAATTACCTAGTTATCCCTACCTTTGAACTAAAATTAATCAGCAAACGATAACAGCAAGACTCTCTAGAATTATAGTAAGTAGTGAAAGCTGTTTGAGTGAATATTCTCACAAGCCTAACTTCAACTGCTACATTTGTGACGAAACTGCCACGTTACAGAAAGCAGGAACAATGCATATTTAAACGAGGTGAGTGAGTATGGTTTTACGCCACTTTTCAGCAATATTCCATCAATATCATGGCGGGGAACATCAGAAATGGGCTTCACAATTTGCACCCATGTGGGGAATCAACCTGGGTCTGCGGTGTGACGAGTGAATGCTTTAACAACTAAACTACCCCGCCACCCCTTAAGCGAGGTCAACTCACTGGGGTAGATTGTACCGGTTCATAATGTTGTTCCACAGTTATCTGGTATGTGAGCAGTGATACATATCCCCTACAACTGCTGTTACTATACTGGGCATGTTGACAATGGTAGAAGTGGTTGTCTTTTAACTATAAGAGGGTATCAATGACAAAGTTGGAAACTATCATAACTTGTGTAAACAAGCGGACACGTGACTCCTGAAGTCTAAATCTGTCACTTACAATTATTCTTTCATGAGTTTTATTAAATGTCATTGCAATCACATATGTGCAGCGTAGATCACATGTGAATAAGGCTAACTCTGTCAAAGGGATCCCTGTTGGCACTACTTACCAGTAGGTACTATGTGCCCAGGTACTTTGGAGTTGACCGATAAGAACCAACAAAGTCTCTAAACCACCTCTTCACACTTACAAGGGCACCTACCAGGTATATAGCACTATAGGGTGTGCTGACAAGGATCCTGTGAGCTACACTGTGTACAGACTAAAATGCATCGCTATATTAACATGTGCCAAGGATATCTCCTGACATTAATTTCATGATTTACAGAAGTTACTGAAGATGTTTACAAGGTCCACACAGTGAGAATATTCAAGGACCTTTCGAAGCCAACAATCCCATTTTCAGGGCTACAGCTGTAACTATCTTACAGTGTTTGAAATGACGGACTTTCTGGGGCCCATGAGATTTCAAAGTCTAGTATGTGAATCAAGCACTGACCACAAGGGTTATGACAAGGCTTTCAAGCTTAATGCTGAACAATAATGCTTCAAATGTTCAATTTATTCTCTGAATTGGTAGAAGCTGTGATGAAGGAAACGGAATTAATTAATTCAAGAAATCTTTATGCCACTATTCATTCAACTTGTAATGACACTGAAATCGTCATTGATGCCCATCAGGATTGTCAATACACCTTTATAACCAAACTCCAAATAAACTACATTGAGCTTTTAGATGGGTTTTTAAACTGTTGCAAAAACATGTTTAAAGTTCAAAATTACAGCAAAATGCTGTCTTAAAGATTTGGGAAAAGCTAAGACTCTTGAACTCTAGAATTACAGAATTAATTCAGCAGAAACAGCATTGAGCATATTTTCATATAAATAGCATTGTGTAGCCTTCCAACAAACAATATTTAAGCAGTGAAAGGTAAATTTTATCAAATGTTTTTGATTGTTTAAAAAAGTAAAAAACTTTGCTTCAGTAAGACATCACTTTTGTCATTTCAAGATGTGACTAATATGGTTAACAGAAGATCATGATACCTACAGCACACACAATCTAACACTAACAGTAAATATTATTACAAACATAAGAGGTAGAGTCATCATCAGTCATTTGTAGACAAGGTTCTTGCCAATATTCCACATGTCCATCAAACATAACTGCCCAGCATGGAATAGTGGGGCAGAAGAGTAAACCATTGAGAAGGGTCATGGAAGTGAGCTTTAAATATTCCCAACTATATTGTTAGTTGTGGGAGTGGGGAGTTCATTAATCCATGTTTCTTAACTAAGTAGACTGATCGGCATCCTGGAATAGAGAAACTCGTCTTTGACAACACATACTACCAGTACAGTACATAATTACTATATAGTCATCGTATCTCACCAGGACCTCGACACAATCTCCATCGACACCCCCTACCCCAATCCTGATGTTTAGGATTATAATCTCCTTGTCACACCATGTGAGAACCAAAATTTCATTAGACATTTCAGAGTTAACAGAACATCACATTTCATCTGTCGTTAGTAACTGCAGCAATTACTGATTAAGGATTATGTCAATTTACAGATCTAAACTAGACTCTTGAATCATGTCAATAAATGAACTCACAAGACAACATTTACATGTCAAGGTGAGAGACAGCTTGACAGTTGTCGCCAACAAATAACTGAAGATGAGGTAGCATATAGATGTACCCATGGCAACCAACAGGCTACACTATTGCACTAACCTGGGGCCTATGATGAGTTTCCCTGTGTGTGGCACTCACTTTGTCATTCCCCCAAACAAACCTTTCACTCAATAAGATCTGCCCGCGTGCACAAAGCATATATTATACACCAGAAATTGTGAGGCTATGCTAAATTTGTTTGACAAATTCAATAGATTGTGCCTATCGGCAATGATTGTCTGGCACCTGTGTGACTGTAGGTTTCTACTTGTATGTCAACATAAAATTTGTCAAGGTACTGTAACATAACAAAGAACAGTCCTATTCACAGAAAAGTTGACAGACAGGTAAGTTGGAAGATGCTATTATCTCCCTTTGCTTCAAACTTTACCATGAAGTTGTCAAAAAAATTCATTTGAAATCAGCTGTACAATGGGAAGTTTGTACATTTTGTAAACAGACTTTTCCTACCATGTTAGTGTAAATGAATCCTTTACCAGAATGGAAGTGGTACATAGGCCCATATTGAAATACTAACCTTGAAATATGTTGAAAGACAAAAACCTCATTTAGTTCTGTAATACTTTCACTTATTCTCTGGTAAACTATTTTCAAACAACTAGATAAAATGAATTGCTAGTCCAGCTTCCATCAAATGTACATACGACAAAATAGTTAACTACAAACTATCAATGACTTCCCTCACAGGTATTTAATTGCACCTTGCCTTTAAGTAAGTCGTAATACAACTGGACAAAGAACCTTACAATAACTTGCAGGTTTCTCTTAAGAATCACAAATGAATGCAATGTCTATTCAGTGGAAACTAGTTGTATTGGCCAATATAATTGTTGTGCAATTTTGAAATAAAAGTGCAAAATATAACTGGCATCCTCTGATTCTTGGACTTGAATATTTTCATTCATAAAGATTATATAAAATATAACAGCTGTGTGAAATCAATAAGTGTAGTTGTTAACAGAAAAGGGCACTGCTTGGTAACTTCACAATTTGAGATTTGATCGCATTATCATTGCAATTCAATCACTGGACCGGTTTATCTGGCATTGAAATAAAATGATGATAATAGTAAATTCATTTTTGATTCTAAACATTCATAAAAACAGCAAATCTATCAAAATTTAACAAATATGACACATCATCTAAAATTTGAATATATCTGACATCATATTGTGAAACCTCAGAACACATATTTCATGTACTGACCACTTGAAACTGTGTTAACAAATCTGGGATGACTTTCGTCAAAATTGCTCTTTATCTAATAGAAGATATAATACAACAGCTGAATCATGAAGAAGAATAAAACAGCAGAACTTGATTAAACATGACAGAAAACTTGTCTATTTCAGTGAAATGTACATGTGGGTTCCTAGCAGCTTGATTATGCTGGTTTGGCTGTCGGCCTGTAAGTGACTGAGATCTACGATGTGATATGTACAACCATCTGGCCTCAGAATATAACTATTCTAAAAGTCAACATACCAAGACAGTTCAATCTCATCTGAGAATGTTTGAGAGAATGGGTGTCAATTTCTCCCTTTTACTGAAACAAGAGATATTAATTCCCTGACTGACTGACTGAGTTTGGGTTTACGCCGCTTTTAGCAATATTCCCGCAACATCACGGCAGGGGACACCAGAAGTGGGCTTCACACATTGTGCCCAAGTGGGGATTCGAACCCGGGTCTTCGGCGTGATGAGCCAACGCTTTAACAATTAGGCTACCCCACTGCCCCAATATTAATTCAGAGGTGTATTACTGTTTAATGTGTAACAAACGTTATTATTTTTCATGAGGTTTGATGTCTAATTTTAGACAAACATGTCAAAGAGATATTTTCAGATAAACATCTTTGCAATACAGTGGATCTGGCCATATTATGCTCTCCATTCTCTACACACTCCCAGACTACAGAGTCTTGTCTCTTGATATTTTGATTAATGCTGTGGTATAAGTAACATGGAAACAACTCCCTGATTTTCTTGTACATGTATATTCCTGCACGGCCAGTTGGAACCCTACTCATAGCTGTCAACCTCCCCAAATTACAGTTAGTGTTTGTTTAGGAGTACAATGTATTTGGTCAGGTCACTTAATTCTGACATGATGAATCATCTACAGAATCTTGACTCTGAAACTCAGTATTTCAACTGCTTAGTATTATCCAACTACAGCAAATTCTGATAATACAAGTGGTTTGTGTCGATTGGTCATAGTCATATACAACTGCATAAATAGATTTCATAGCAGTTGATAAACAAGATACATCGATAGCATAACAAACCTCTCTTTCATTTAGTGAAAATTCATTTTGTCAATTGGCATATACTTTGCATAAATTACTGCAGAAATCATGTTTTTATATTTAGTTGCAAATTCGTAAAATTTTAAAAAAATGCAGGGAAGTTGCCAGTCATGCCACTACTATAGTAGGATGGAGTAAACTCTTCACTGAACTTATTTAACTGTTACTTTTTCAAATTAAACACGAACACTCTTTCAAACTCAGACTCCTATCCCTTTCTGCAGGTTAATTTCTTGTTCCCCTGACAATGGCTGCTGCAAAAGAAAATGAGGGAGTGCAGCACCAATTACCTCACAAAGTGTTCACGGACCAGCTAAATACATCTTATTTTGTTGTAACAGTAGTGTTAACCAAGTCTGTTGTTGCAGCAGTAGTTCAACCCACATCAGTCTAGCAGTTTGTGAAATCCCACTTTTCTATAAACCTGACTGGGTATAACTGTGACCTTAATAATGAAAGGTTGCCCACAGACACCTCATGAACCCATTAGACCTAGAAAAGGGTATGAGAATGTGGTTTAAAGTCATCAGGGTTGTCAAAACTCAAATGACATGCATATCATTTTGGTGGATTCTGAACATTTATAATCAACACCCAGTGTTTTTTCTGTTCTTACATTTCGGTTTTTTTCCTGTTTTTCCTGCATTCAAGTCAAGGTGTAGGCAGCTCTTGCTGTAATGACACATCTATATATAAGCATAAATACATAGTTAACAATGAAAACCTACCTGAAAATATTCAATATGAAACATATTGCTATGACTTTCAATACTGATGACTTCTAATACATCCGACTGACCAATATTTGAAATTTTCAATATTAAAAACACCACCATAATAGAAGAAGGTAACAATGACTAATATCTCCTTTCTTCAAAGTATTGAACAATGCTGAAATTTGACAACAAATTTATTATCAACTTAGCCATTGATACCATAGATCTATCCATAAGTATTTTCAATTTTTGGGGTGTATCATGAATGATGAAGAGCATCTATATGCATGTTGACTGACAGTGCCCACAATTATAATTAATCACTGGTTAATAGGATGTGAATGAAATTGCCATAAATATTTGATCTATATACACTGATTGTACTGTGATAAATGTGTGATACTGTTATGATGTGTGAACAAACGTCTGTAACATTCGTAAGATCATATGAGCTGTTACAAAAAGTAACAAACAGTACGCGAGTCAAACGAAAAAAATCTGACTTTCACAGGAATCAAAATACATTGTCACAAATACCGTAACAATTAACATGCAGAAAATGTCATGTGGTACTTGATCTAATAAGCGCCCTGAGCAGATAAGTTACATGAATGGCAACAGTGACAGCATAACCTAAAGCGTCTCTTATTTTCTGGACTATTCTAAAATGTTGACCACAAGTGTTTTGCATTACGTGAACTATAACTGAAAATGTATCATTCTATTGCAAGGATTCATGGGATGTATCTTTTGAATCCCAATGCATGTGTGGATGCTTAAAGTGTTGTGAACGATACATATATTCAGAATTTAATGCTCATCTTAATCTTAATTCTTACTAAATAATGGGCAGTTTGGCCACAATAAATTTACTAAAAGATTTTCATTTTCAAATATGTGAGGCAAGAAGAAACTTGAACTGTTCATAACATCTGTGTGTAAAAACTGGTGATGGTTGAACTTGATATGAAGCATAACTTTTTGGTAGCAGCAAATTTCTTTAACTTTAGGTACACGTGGACAATATGAAGACTTGAGGTGGGGTGTTTGGCAGAGAGGTGGGTGGAGGTGAAAATCTTTTAATTAATTTGTCATGGCCTTACCCCATATCAAAATCAAAAGATAATTTGCAGTAGAACATGTATGCTGAACACAATTTCAGTCTTCTTTCTGTATTTTTATAGAAAACTAAAATAACTCTAATGTCACTTTGTTTTGTAATGACTACTGAATCCCTTTTAGAGAAGAAGACAATGTTTTCCTAATTTGGGAACAAGTCCACAATTACTCAAACTACAAAATCAGGATTCATGGATAGAACACTGTAAGAGTGAGCAAGTAAAAACACCCATTCCTATTGATAAACAAACTTCCATGTCAATAAAGGACTATGATAGGGAAATGTGACAATGATTTGAGTAGTAGTAGCTGTGACGATCCTATCTCCTCTTCTTGTTGTTGTTGTTGTTGTTATTGTTGAGGACGGTGCCGTTAGTGTGTTGTATCCCCAACGTGCCCGCCAGGAAGGACATGCCCTTGAAGTCCCAGTACGCTGATATATGGTAGGTCATGTTGGTGTAGCCGATCACATATTCACACAGTGAGAAGTAGCTGAAGGCTGCACATGAAACAGAGACAGTGAACATGGTGAGCTGGTTTAGTATTGCTTTGATTGGTATGGGATATGATGACATGTGTCAACAAAGTCAGCAAGCCGGTGACCACCCAATCCCGTTAGGGATCATTCATAATTTATGGCTAGGGGGGTGATGATGATTTTAAGGGGGTCACCCATTCTTGAGAGGAGGGGGGAGTGGGAAAGAGAGGAAGGGTCATTCACATTGTACATGCTTCTCCATAAACACACACGCACGCACGCACGCACGCACGCACGCACACACGCAGCCATAAATTATGAACGGTCCCTTAGTTGCCTCTTTCGACAAGCATGGGTTGCTGAAGATAAATTCTAATCCGAATCTTCATGGGTCACATCTGACAAAGACAAGTGATGCCAGCTCTCAGACGTCAGTTTTCAATCACGCTTTAGCTCCACTTCATTTTTACACTAGTTTTGTGAACACAGTCCATCATCAGCAACAAACTTGTACTCGAGAATAAAAAGAAGATGTAACCCAGAAAAAATCTCTATGTTAGTCTGTATTACTCTGAAAGTCCTTCTTCAGTGGGATAATGAACACAGCCATTATAATAATCAATCTCCCACAAGCAGAAGAAAGACTTCAGTTGTTGTTTTTAAAACCTGACCTTGACCTTGGCCAAAACTATCCTTGTGAACTCTAATATCGCTTCTTTTCTAAACATTATCTTCACTTTGTATATCACCTTGACCTACTGACCTGTTGGCTGACAATACAGACGATGAAGAGCGAAAAAGTACAGCAGGCCCATCGTAGAAAGGAAGTTAAGAGCAAACATGATCTTCTTCAGCTTGTAGGAGATTTCCTCCTGAAAACAAACAGACGTGTGTCATCAGTGAGCAGTGGCAATAGTTAAAACACATGTTAATACCACTGGTCCGACACCAGATACCTCATAGCACGATGTACTCCCAATTATCAAGAACATACCACTCAAATTATGTTAAGCATATGATACAAATGGGAACAGTTTGATCACAATATCCATCCAGTTGTGTTAAATACAGCATAAGGACCACTGACATGAACTGAAATTTAATACCATCACTTTATTGAAATACTGGGTCAACTTGGACAAAGCACAATTAAAACTCACAATAGTTTAACAGAAACTTCCTTCAGGGAAATCAAAAGGGGAAGCATCCCACCCACCCCCTAGTCCACTCGTATCAACTCACATCATCAGAAAACTTCTCTGAGGTCCTCGTCCACCTGAATATGATGGTGTTCAACAGCATGTAGCACAGTGATGCTGTCATGAACACTACGAACAACTTCTCGTGAATAGCTGCAAAACAACAACATTCATCAGAAACACACTTAAGGGGGGATTGTTATTTTTCAAAACTTCAATTACATCATATGACTGACTACCCCTCATACTCTAACTGAATCAGTGGAAATGTTATACTTCTTATCATAACTAGTGAAGACATATGTTAAATATTTGAACAGGTTGCTTGCTTTTCAATATCAATTAAGAAAACTTAACAATTGAGAATCATTTGAAAAAAATTTCATAGTGAAACTGATATGATTCTGAAATTAACTTAAAAACATGAAATTGAAAAATATGACACAACCATGTTTATGAAATCAAGTAATAATATAATTGCAGTGGTAATAGTAACTGTAGTGAAATTATAAAGAAACAAAAACAAGAGTGACTTCAATACTGGTGAAACTTACGATAGTTGTCTCTGTTGGAGATATACGTTACACCGACAAGTGTAGAGTTTTCTATAAAGTTCAGCCAGTAATTGAGTCCTATAAGTTTCAGGTACAGTCCCCGGTACCCTTTACTGACAACGTTTGTGAGGTTCTTGTACAGGTTGTAGTATATAACGGCCACTGCAAAGCGTGGTGTGGAGTGGAGGGCAACACATATCCTCCACAAGTAACTCTGGGGGGTGATGCCTGTCACAGCACTAATGGATGGGATGAAATTAGTTACCTGAAATTGAAAACAAAATATCTATTATTTTGATGGCATGATTAAATCATTTCTTTCAATCATTTCCATATTTAGCTATTTTAAGAATAATAATCATAGCCTATTTGTGCATTATATGTCAGCTGATCAGCTTCATAGTCATAGCCAACTTTTAAGTAACTCCCCCAAAGCCCCATCCTTATACGGGATTTATTAGATTCACTGTGAACATGGTACATTGCCTAGTCTTTGGGCTGAAAGACTGAGTAAGATGCATGTTTGCATCACTTTGTAGACCTTGAGAAGGAAGAGGAAGTGCCAATGGTGGATCTGGGAACAGGTCTTGACATTTACTGCAGTGAAGCCCAGCAACAGTAGGGTGCTGATAAACCAAGCATCACAGTACAGTCGAGCACCGTTGTGTCGAACTCTGATAACTCGATATATCGGATGTCTCGATTTAACATCTTGGTCCCGGCAAAATCCTTCATAATTTATCATTATTCAAGCTGTTTTAACTTGATAAGGATATTTCAATATTTCAGATATCTCGATATAATTTCAGGGTCCCAACAAGCAAAATTACCCTTATAACTAGATATTTGCAAAGAAACTAGATATTCACCTCCCTTTCATGGGAAAGAATCCCTCTGAACTGAGGTTGTTTCCACACGTTTACACACTGTGCAGTAGTGTAAATTAATTAGGGCTAATTGAGTTGAAGGTGTCACTTGTTTGTTATGTAATTAGGATTAATTAAGAAAGATTTAAATAGGAAGTACTCACTGTTACGACTAAGCACTACTGATAACTGATTATAGTTTCAAATCATAACATCCTGTGAAGCGTTTTGCTTTCTTTCATAGTGATATGTGACGATATGACCTAGTTGGATGTCTCGAAGGTCCCATGAATATCGAGACAACGGTGCTCGACTGTACAATCATTCCTCTTCTTAGTGCTGAACGATTATGTCATACTTCAACATAGACTAAAGACAGCACTATCAAGGTGCAATTGAGGAATGTAAAACACACTTTTGACCTGTAAATTAAAGGGCTGCTGATCCTTTTATTAGTTGGGGGAGGGGTTAGCCTAGTGGTTAAAGTGTTCGCTTGTCACACCAAAGATCTGGGTTTGATTCCTCACTTGGGTACAATGTGTGAAGCCTATTTCTAGTGTTCCCTATATTGATATTGCTGGAATACTGCTAAAAGCGGCGTAAACATACTCACTAACCTTTATCTGGGAGAGGTGTTACATTACTAACAATATTGTGAGGCCCTGGTACAATTTGTATCCTGCTAATATCCATAGACATCCCATTACAGTACATTTATTTCATAAGCTCATTCACCTTTGGGAGTAGTCTGCCGTACAGATCCTGAAGCAAATATATCCAAGAAAGCCCACACAAGTCTAGAAAATGTGGCAAGTCTAGATTTCCTCAGCTTCAGGAGAAAGTCTCAGCACTTCTTTCCATTATATTCCATTTTTTTTTACTATGAACTTTTTTCAGTAAAATATGTTCATTTCAGAGACTAGTTGGTAGTCTACTTTGGGAGGTGAATCACAACATTTCATCATAATGTTTCAAAACTTCATGTAGCTAAGGTTAGATATCATAGCAAAGAAAATAAGCTTGGGTCACTGTGCTCATTCTGCTATTTATAGCAAAGCAGGAAATGGTAGAAAATGAGCAAGAGCATGGTGACCCACAGTAAGTAGGTCTTTAGCAATGTATTACTTAAGGTATAACAGTTCGGGATATAGAAGGTAAAAAAGAAACTGACAAGCAGAATTAAGTAATGTCCAGTCTATTTTCAAATACTTGCATACTCCTTTGAATATACAGCCCGGGTTTACTAACACATGTATCATGAAGATCATAACATTTATTTCCCATTATGCTTTACGTATCAAAATATTTAGATGAATCATCAACATTTATGAGCAACTCAAGACTTAATGCTTACATAACCAGTGGCTTAGTTCCAGCAAGACAACAGCTTGTAACAATGTGAGGGGTTTTTTTCCCGATGGGCTCAAGTTTCCCTTAAATCACACAGAGAATGTGTTTAATGTAGGACACCACTCTGGGCTTCTACCATGACGTCTCATTTACCTGTGCAGGTGTTTGAATACAGGGCAGTGGTAAAAATAGGGAGTTCATAGGTCTTGATGGACTCCAAACTGGTTTAATGTTATGTTTGTTACAGGTAAAATAGACATAGGCCTATGCCTTCGGGGCATACTGACAGACAATCAACTGAGGACAATCAACTAGTCACTGTGTACTATGACGCTGCTACTAGTGCTAGGGTCTAGTACTTAACCAGAATCCCATGGGAGCCCAGTTACACTACATACTTTGTGCTTTATAGAATGTCAGCTGGACTGTTTTCAGGGGAAATATCCATTCACATGGACAAGAAGATCTTTAACAGTCCTCCAAAATTAAATACATTCCGCGATTTTAAGTTGGGGCAATTTTGAAAAAAGAATATTTATGTTCACAAATCTCATATGACTGTCAGAGTTACACAGAAACAGATTTCACATTTTAAAGTATATAAACATAAGACGATATTATGACAACTATTCGTAAAATTCTTCAGTTGGTAATATTTACATATTTGACATAATATATGATAACCTGATAACAACAGAACAAAAATACAAAGACCTTTTGCTTGTTCTGCCTACCCAAAAATGATACAATGTACACATGAGGATATTTTCCAGTCTTACAGAACGTGTATGAGCACATCATGAGTCTTTCAGCAATATCTGAACAGCTCAACATTACCACAATCCTTCAGGCAGATTAACAATGATATCCAAATCTGCCAATACATCACTATTTCTAAACAGAATGTTTACATTGTTTTCCAGAATAAAGACCATTTGGTAAAGTGATTGGTATTCAGGTGGACCCCGGCCTGGAGGACGAGAGAGGAAGGTATTGACCAGTCTGGGAGAAATGTGTGAAAGCAAAGGTGTGTTGGCAATAAATGATTCAATGTTCCTAGTCCTAGATGTTCAACCGATAAGAGCCCTCAGTGGCTTCTTGCTGACCTGGTTAAACAGCCAGGATGATTAGTGGTTTTTGTAAACACTATGAAGTAAATAAAAAATATATGGGGGGATTTTGAGGAGTCAGGGACGACAAATTGTGAATTTCATTACACTTGCTTTGAACAGCATCTAAAGTGTATCATGGCATGGCTGTACAATGTGAGAGGATAAAGAATCATATGGTGGGCTAAGATGGTGTTTAAAATCACATTAAAAATTATTTCACTTAGATAGCAACAAACTGCCAATTTTGTAGCAATAGCCCAATGAGATAACATGTCACAGTATAAAATTACCACCAAACTGAGATGCAGAGTACGGACTTTGCCAACTGGTTTGCAGGCAATGTAATAAAATGAGTGAGTGAATTAGTTTTACGCCGCACTCAGCAATATTCCAGCTATATGGCGGTGGCCTGTAAATAATCGAGTCTGGACCAGACAATCCAGTGATCAACACCCTGAGCAATTTGGAACCGACACGTGTGAACCAAGTCAGCGAGCCTGACTAACCGATGACGTGTGAACCAAGTCAGCGAGTCTGACCATCCGATCCCGTTAATCGCCTCTTACGACAAGCATAGGTTACTGAAGGTTCATTCAAACCCAGACCTTCACGGGTCAATGTAATAAGAAATCTCAAGGATATATATTAAAGAAAATTGATAAGAAAGACTATCCGACTAACACAATTGTGAAGAAGAAGGAGGAAGCACTGAGGTTCACCACGTCTGCCATGCCACAAAACATCATGGCTGCTGCACTTGACACTGAACCTACTCAACCTGACGCATCATCAACACCTGGCTCACTCACAAAGTATTTCAGACAGATATATTTCTCATGAATATTCTTCTAAAAAGCAACTATTTCCATTCAATAACTAATTCACAGCACCTTCACTGTGCATAAACCATGTTAACATGACACAACCCAGACAGATGTTACTTACTGACAGTTGATCCATACTTTCAATAATACAAGCTGAACCCTTACAAGGGAAATACAAGCATTGGAAATGTTTCAAAATAATGTACAATGGGAGATGTTTCATTGTCACATTTAAACAGCTGAAATTTAGTTTGATTATACAAATACCATGCCTCAGCAAATCTTAGCAGTCCAGGAGAAAATATCACAATTTACATATTCTACAGAAAAGTCCTGTCTCCGGAGAACCTGAGTAACAGTTTGACTACCATAATCTGGGGTATGACACATCGCGTGATTTACTACCATCTGACCAAGCCATAAGACATCTGATGATGCATGTTTCTTTAATAAAATTTATATTAACATGATAGAAAGTGAATGGAACAGCTATTTCTCACATCCAACATAATGCAGTTTACTGAAAAAAAGTGATATCATGATAAACATGATCATGTGACTCTGGATGTAATGACAGGACTAAAAGTTACTTTTAATGTATTTATTTTAGCCCTTGGGACTAAAACTTGAGACTATAAATAGATGATTAGGAATTTAATACCTCCACTAATCCAGCTAGACAAATCTGGAATAAAATACTGATAAATATAGTAAGAATTGGTTGTAACCACGCAATGAGTTCAACACAACCGATAATTCAACACACTTCAACCAAAATGGATAGACTGTATATGTGTTGTTATACAAAATTGGCCCTTTGGAATAGACTGGAGTTTCCAATAACTGAACCAGCCCTAGTTAGTCTGTAGTCCAAGTCAAGGCAAATTCATGCTGATCTGGTAAGACCATTCCAAAGGTTCAGACCAGAACCCACAAGCTGACTTTCAGCACTGAATCATCTCCATGTTGTATTTGTAGATAAAACATACATTCTACATTTCTTTACCTACATCATGTACAGAGAATACATAACATGATAATAAAAAATCAGAATATCCTTATAACCAAGCATCCAAACCAGTGTTTAAATCTCACAAAAATCCAAGCCAGACAGCCGGACTGGTAACTTTAAAAAATTACCAGTCCGGATATAAACTTGCTGGTCCGGTTTTCAACAATGAAAATCAAAACAGGTTTCTGAATACTTTATTGTTTGCACGCATCCCAATTTTATAACATAACACTAACAGGCAATGCACCGAGTTTAGGTAAACTGACAGTACATGTGTTGTGATTGGTTATTGTAAAATGAACTTCCAATCGTAAATAGTTTAACATAATTATCATAATACCTTAAACACCTCAATCTGACTATTACCAGACCACCGGACAGGCTACTTTTAAAATTGACCGTCCGAGATGAAAATAGACCGTTCTGGACGGTCGGGCAGGCAGGAATTTTAAACGCTGATCCAAACACAATTTTTTGGTAATTGAACACAAATGCTATTGGTCAGTCTCATGTTCTCAACTATGTCAACTGTTCTAATTATTTATTCTGTATTACTCATTGAAGAACATGTGATATATGACAATTTATCCACACAGGCCAGTGTCTTTTACAAAAAACTTAGTACTGAAGAAAATATTTATGTTCGGTATGCGTGACATTATATTAAAAAACCCAAAGAAATGCCGCTAACCGATCTTTGTCTTCACTTGGTTTGGATGATCCAATCCTCCATCATGTTTTTACAACCAATTCCCAACACCGCTAAGCAAGGTAAGTGTGCCCCACGTTGAGCTGAATATGAATGTAAAGAGCACCCAGCGCCTTGGTGCTTCTACTTCAGACATATTATACACTGACTATGTTCATGTACAGACTGATTGCCAGATCACACTGGCTAGGAGGGTGTGAGGTCTCGAAGCATGAGAATAGCACCATTCCTGCTGGAAATAGATGCAACAGTCATTTCTTTATCACAAAATGACAAGTGATAATCCCTGGTGCTGGTTGGAAAGCTGATATACCTGGCTTGCAAAAGTTCTCTATTTGCATTACTTGTTTTGGCTGGTCAGTGATACACACAATGATAAAAGTTGGTACCACCTATATTAGAGACTTTGTCCTAACAGTCCTCCATATCAATACAATATATTTTCAACCAATCATGAGGTCATTTTGGAGGACAAGTAAATGTCCTAGGAAATGAATTGATCTGAATCCTGGTATACATACCAAAATCGTGATGATGTTGTAACACTAACAGTCTCTCATTTTAGTCACAAGTCATGCAAAATGTCTGTGGGTATGGCAAGCTCTTCTCACAAGAGTCCCGTCATTAACACTAAGATCTGTTGATAATAATGTCAAGTTTCATATCCAGGGAATAGGGAAGACAGACAGACAAAATAGTATATTTTTGTGTCACGTGAATGTACATGTCGATTAATGAGTGAGTGAGTGAATTTAGTTTTACGCCGTACTCAGCAATATTCTAGACAATACTCAGACAATCCAGTGATCAACAATATATCGATTAAAATGACAGTGGAGTGAAGCTTGTTCAGTGTCTAATAACTGAGCAAAGTTTGGGTGTAAAGTACAAACTTTTTAAACAAATCATACTGAAGATCAGAATAGTAAGGACAGTTAACTAAGAAAGTGTTTGGCATAGACTGGTACGTTTTAGAATTAAATGAATTAATTTGATTCTTTGGTCAGAGATTTCAAGACAAAGTGATATACTTTATAGCAATAATAAAGACTGATGGGTGATAGTGAGTTTCTCTGCTGAAATGTGTTAAGAAAATAGATCCTTATAAAGTTATCAGTTAGCCTTCGTGTTGAAGGCATGTTTTGTTTTCATAGCTAAAGATAAAAGCAAGCTTGTCTGGAAATCTTGACATACACACCAGAGACCATGTTGACTATTAACATGACTTCATGAAGGATATGTAAACATCATCGTAAATAGGAACAAATATACAAAGTATTAAGTATAAGAGCCCAATATGTCCAATAAAATGTTCAAATTCTCCTAAAACTTGTTTATATGACAGTAGGCAAAGTTAGTGGTTCACCAATTGATAATATAAGATGGCTACTCATAGGTTTTATGCAAGAAATTGATTATTGATGGCCATGACCATAGCACTGAAAAATGTTGGGGCTAAAAATTTAAGTGCCAACCCAGAGACTTTTAATGCATATCTTCTATGAAAATGTTTTCTACGATAAATGGTCACTAACCACTAGTGACATGTATGTCAAGAAACTACTCCATTGGTGACACCTCCACTTAGCTGCAATGATAAAAATGCGTATGCTCGGAAGAGCATCTGTAACTAGCTCAGGTCAAGCAGAGGTCAAGGAGAAATCATTTACCTATATGTCTACCTGCAAAGTTAAAGAAGTGCTGCATGTTTTAATAACTATTCATAAACATTGTCGACTTCCCAAACCCCAACTGATGATGATGATGATGATGA
>VKKT01005248.1:135781-154904 GCA_008038995.1 Haliotis laevigata | reverse complement strand
TATTTGTTGATATGCGAATGAGGTACTGGTAAGAGTGCAGTTGGAGAACAGACAGGGATGTGGATCTACAGTCCGGCACAACAGTGGGAGGAGCAGCGTCAACGCGTACTGCGCGTGCAAAATAACGGTACAGAGAATGACAACATAAAGGGGATCTTCTCATGATAAATTTAGTAGCAATCTGATTCGCTCATGTCTCCTCGTCGGAATTGTTTGTGTCACTTATGGTCACAATTACAGGTGGGATTGTTGTCCTCTCTTAGTGTAGCGTAGCGTACACGAGAAAAGAGTAAACAGCTGGAAAACACTGTCCTTGCTCTATATGCGTTGAACGGCATTATCATCGTTATATGACGAAAGGGGGCGGTGGGGTAGCCTAGTGGTTAAAGCGTTGTCTCGTCACGCCGAAGACCCGTGTTCGAATCCCCACATGGGTACAATGTGTGAAGTCCATATCTGGTGTCCCCCTCCGTGATGTTGCTGGAATATTGCTAAAAGCGGCGTAAAACCAAACTCAGTCAGTCAGTATATGACGAATGTGTTGAAAATACAAACATAATTTATTAAATTTATTCCGTTGACCTAGCTCGGTAAATGATCTTGCTTAGCATAGTTACGCTGCTATAGTAACACAACAGAATCAATACCAATGGAATTCCAATTCTTTATTGTTCTTGATATTGTGAAGGTTAGGAACGCTCAAAGAATGTGTTCCAGGAAAAGCTAAGCATACATTTGTTTTGAGAATGTGTTCCGTTTTCTGAGGAAAACATTGTCCCGATTCAAACAAATATTCCAGTCGCCTCCACTTCAACCCCTCTTGTTCAATAGGTGGTGAGCCTACACTTAAATCTGGTCTCCAACCCACCATTCTTGTATCAATAACATTCATTTCCAACATTATCTAGATATTTATGTTGGATGAAATGGAAATTCTGAACATTACATCCCCCCCCGAAAACAAAAGAGGAATTGATAGTTTTCCAAACAAACGTAAGACAACAATGGACGAGAAAATTACGGCTCTCATTTCTCTGTCATTTTCATAACATTCCATCAATAACCAGACCCAGAAACACATGCGTTCCTTTGATGGTGGACTTGAAAGCTGCCAAGGCTTATTCCAAGCTTTCGTAACATCCTCTTATCCGATTAATCCCAGTCCCTCAATAACCCTCATCGAATAATATATCAATTTCAGACATGTTTGCTTTTGGTTCGGATAAATGCTTGTCTGTTTCAAAAAGGTTTCAATGACAAGGGCACTGCTCGCTCTCATTTCACTGACTCGTAAGTCTAATTTCCTACATCAAACAAGCCTATGAGCTCACATGAGATACAATCCTAAGGCACCTTCTAAATCCCGTACGTTAGTGCGCATTAGTGAGGGATTTAAAAATGTACAAAATTGTTGAGAAAACAATATCAAAGATCTATTCCTTTCAAGGAGCGTCATACTACTATTCCCGAAAAGCTGTTTGATCATGTTTGCTACATTCAAGGCCTCAGTAAAGTTTTCAAAACGTGGAAGACATTGCAAATATGATGCATATCCCTGCGTTTGACTTGTTCCCGTTATCATCACTATATCGCAGTAATTCATACAAGCATTCTCATCCTATAGTGGAAATTATACAATGGGGATTTGGACAATTATGTTATTTTCTTTGTCTAACATTCCATATCCGAAAGATGACTGGATTCCATCCCCTGGTTCACCTATATGTGCATATTTACAGTTGATAGGAAATAGTATTACATTGTATATAAACGTGTTTGGAGTAATGGAGTTTTAGTCTCATTCAGATGACATGGCCGTGTGCATTCCAGGGCAATGGAAACGCATTTACAGCACCAGTTTAAACTTGGATGGTTGCCGAAAATCACATTATGCCAACTTGTTGGCGCAGCATTGGGAGTTGGACAGAGCACACTGCCAATTCATGTGTTTATGATGTCTAAAGAATGTTTAATGTGGAGCAGACGAGAGAGAAGCTTAACTTTATTATCATTGCCAATAAAATGATATTGCAGAGAGATGTCCTTGACCCCATGTGCATCGATTGTCGATTTTTCATTTCCGCAACGTTTCAGTATAAGGATTGTCTTGGATAAAGGTGACGTCGAGTTCTCATTACCTGAACCATACACCGAATTAGAAATTCCGTGCTTAATATTGTTTGTTAACGGCAATTTTAGAACCTAAATTTTCAGCTATATACTTAGAACACTTGCCAAAGAAGCTGGTTGTTAATGTAAATGTTTAAAACTTACTGAATTAGAATGTCTTATAACTCCAAAGAAATATCACTGACACGTCCATATATAAAGATATACCTGACATTTGCAAAGTGGTTCAACGGGCCACTGTAGAGACTATTAGATTTAATTACAGCTGTGTGCACAAATAGGTTCATCGTGCTGGAGAAGTTTGCCCGTGTCATGTCCGGAGGTAATCCAGGAAGGGAGGTACAAGTATGCCGTAAATATCTGTTATTTAATGCTAGATCCAATGCAGTTCGTTGTAACGCAAATAATGCATTCGCATTTTAAAACGAAAAGTTTAAAACGGATGCAGAAATTACGCCAGTTGTTCTTGATTAAACCGCTTTGACCTCACGCTATTTTCGAGAATTCAATTGCCAACAGACAACACCACCCACAATGTACATCTTATCTCAAGGTATTTACGTGAAGAGCAAAGGAGCTATTCTCCTTTATCATCGTCCTCCCATGACGGACAACACCTAGAACCATTGATATTCAAGCCAAGGTCCATGAAACTAATATGATTTGTTTTCGCGTTTTCTTTTGCGTAATAAGGAAACAAACTGCATGGTTATATGAAACTAAATAGGAGAACGGTTTTCCGCCTCCTACAAGATAAAGATCTGAGACATTTAATTCAGAAAATGAACTATATATGATTCAGATTTGCAGCTTTTATTAAGTATTCGATGCCCAGACATTTCATTTGGAACTGATATATTTCTATACTATAACATACAAAGCGTTGTTTTTGAAAGGACTCGTCCTCTACCTGAACATCCTGCGAAACAAACAGGCTCCRATTTCTCGAAACAAACTTAAGTTTTTACTGAAATTTCAAACTGAGTTTGACAATTTGAAACAGCTAAATTTTTACCTCAAGTGCATTTGTAGAATAGAAAAGCCGAAAGAACTTAAGTAATCTATCCACCAAACTCAAATTGTTTACTATGTTTGAGTTTAATATCGATTTCAGCTTATTCTGGGAAATGCATTTTCCTGCATTGTCACAAACTTGAGTAAAAACTCTAACTTAAGTCAAAACTTTGTTTCGAGAGATCGGAGCCTTGACTCACGTGTTTCACAAGCCCATAGTTACAGGATAATTGGTTTGTATTTTGTGTTGGATATTTGATCAAGAGTGACATTACCAGGTTGAAAAGGGTTACTTTTGAATACCGACTCCTGCTCAAAGTCGTTTTGTCAAATTGGATACAACTTCTTTACTTGCTCTGTCGGGGTTTTACTTCACATAAACCGTCTAGTGTCACATGATGTACTTGATGCGGCGTAGATATTTTGATTCTCAGAAACAAAGCTTCAAAGTCTCATGGATCAGTATGCTCATTTTCGTCATGTTTTCTTTAAAAGAATTATTTGAAATAATACCATTGTTTCATTAATACCATTGTGTGATTTCGCACTTCTCGACCATAAAACAAATGAAACGAACATGGCCTAAATTATTGTTCACAAGGTCATAAGAAGATAAAGAAGCTGTTACAAATAACGATGCAATCGTTGCCTTGCCATTAACAACCATTTCATAAGATGCGTCTTTGTATTTTGATCATCACAGCATATTTTGACACGAATATTGATTTCTCACGAGGTTTACGACAATTCAAGCAGAAAATTGTATTCCACTTCGCCAGGCAAATTGTGTTGATCTCCATGTGGATTTTTGTCGGTATAATTAACAACTTGTTGGGCTTTTCGTTATTCCACGATTATATCTCAGCTGAGATTATATTGAAACATAACAGTTAGTCATGATGCTTCGTAAAATATCGTATCATACAAGTAGTGCATGCCTTTGAAGGCTTACGTCTCCATATAAGCTAATACTGGTAACTCGTTTTATACGATATACTTGAAAGTTTATGTTTTGCCTTGATTTCAACGCAAAGCATATGGACATGTTTTTCATTGTTTGTATCAAACTTTGTAAAGAATCTGTTTATGTAACCATAATTCTATCTACCTGCGCATCCTGCCATGCCGCGATAGTTTAACTATAGTGATATGAATACATTGGGTGGTACTTGACATCGCTATATGGCAGAGATAGTCTTTACCTTTCTGCTGACATTGGTGTAGTGTTGTGCTATGTTTAGACCTGTGTTATATCTAACCCGAGAGTTCTACAACCACATGGACTTGTCCGATAGAGTCAAAAGGAGGATAGTATTGACAATTTCAGAACAGTTGCACTATATATTCTCCTGTCCACTCACTCGTCAAGTTACAAGAAGTATTGACAATTTCAGAACAGTTGCACTATATATACTCCTGTCCACTCACTCGTCAAGTCACAAGAAGTTTTGACAATTTCAGAACAGTTGCAGTATATATACTCCTGTCCACTCACTCGTCAAATTACAAGAAGTATTGACAATTTCAGAACAGTTGCACTATATATACTCCTGTCCACTCACTCGTCAAGTCACAAGAAGATTACTTTGCACCCTGGATACTCTGGTCTATTTTGAAACTCTACCACTGCTGCAGCGAGGTGAAGATTATCATCAATGTCTTTATTCCGGGTTGCACCAGGTCAGGTCGGATGTACGATTCTGACTATATCACATACTTAGGACTCGCATAGAGACGATACCAGGTGTTCACCAAAAGCTGACATATCCCGGACCACTGGTGGTATACGTCATTAACACATTTATAGACTTTATAGATAAAACAACAACTTCAAAAACACGTCAAAACATAGAACTGCATGTTTGCCGCTGATGCGACACATGAGTATGATAAAACATATTGAAAGCTCCGCTTTAACGTTGTAACCTAGATCGCACACATTCTGAACAAAGAGACCCGCGAAGATCCGGGTTACAATTGGGTTTTAACAACCCATGATTGTCGTATGAAGCGACTAACGGGATCAGGTGGTCAGGCTCGCTGGCTTGGATGACACATGTCATCGTATCCCAGTGGCGTAGAACAATGTTCATGGTGTTGATTACTGGATTGCCTGGTCCAGACTCGATTATTTACAGACCGCCGCCGTATAGCTGGAATATTGCTGAGTGCGGCGTTAAACAACAAACCACCCATCCATTCTTTGCTAAGACGCATGGAGAGTTTTGATCATGAAGTGTACAAAGAGCAAGGTTATTCGAACCTTAAACGTTGCGAAATGTGAACACAAAGGCTGGTACTGTTGAGAAGTGTCTCCGCATGTGGAGTAGACATTTGATCATTCGGAAGTTGCAAATCGTTACTGTTGTCACACAGCCTTGTTTTTGTCATTCGGAGCCTTTATACATACATCTAAATATGACACACGTGACCCGGTCTCACTGCTGTCCTGTACTTCATGTTTATGTGGGTAAATCAGCTGAAGGCTTATGGGCTATTTCAGGGTTATTGAAAGATAACATATCATCGATATACACGAAGCTTTTGTAAAACGTCTTGGTCAAATTACGTTGTTTTGATTTTTCCAACCAGAGCAGAAGTTCTGAATCATATGCTTAAAGAAACAGATCAGCATAGTGATGTCTATTTCTTTTGTACATGTTTTATTTTCAAACATGACTGCATAGGTCCTTTCTCAAAATACTATACTCGATTGCATTGATATAACTGAAACGTTACCGACTGCGGGAAAAGACAGTGGGTTATTACTGTCGTCGTGTATATTTCGTCGACGCATGAATGAAACCCGGAAAGCAAAGATCAGGTCTCTGCCTCGTGTGCCAAAACTAACATGAGTTTGATAACCTAATCTTGGATGTCGATCACTGACACATTGGTCGATGACATGCTATGATGAAAACCTATACATTTAATTATGTCTGGCAAATGGATGTCGACATGTTGGACGAAATGATGACATGAGTCTGATTCCATTAACCCGACAACACACATGTGACCAAAACTGCCTTCTTATGATTGATGAATTTATCACTTGGCGTGCTGTGACAATTTTGCCAGCATTAATCTCAGTCTAATGTTGCTGGCTCAAGTGTCTGTGTAAGTACAGGGGGTAGAAATGGTATTTGTGAAATAACAGATGGGAGAATAGGTGCTTGTGTAAAAACATTTGTTAGAATGGTATTTGTGCAAGTACAGTTCATCATCATAATCATCATCATGAAAACCTTTATTACGTATGAAGGCCACGGGCCCATATACATGTAAATAAACATATTCCAAACAGGTATGAAAGCGTGAACGAAAAGAGCATTTATAGCACCCAGTGAAAAATATAAGTACCATATCTATGACATCGTATAGCTGTACTGGAATCTTTTTGAATTTTCTCTCATTTTGTATGCATAATAGATAAAACTAGCTAGATTGTTATATTTAAGGATATAGCTAAACGATATCATATTAACTTGCAAATTCTCAGGCAAAAGTCTACCCCGAAGTTCTTTACGAGCTGGACATTTCAACAACAAGTGATATTCATCTTCTAAATCTACTTTATATACAGGACAATTTTTTTGAGATACATCAATATTTTGCCACCTTCCTACGTTATTCTTTAAATGTGAGACAACAGCTCTGAATTTGACCAATACTGTACGGAATTTAAATTCCTAATTGAAAGACAGATACCCCTCTGACTCAAGAAGAAGTTTATATTCTGTACATAACTTTTAACGTGAACTGTTTTCAAGAGTAGATATCAGTAGAGTTGAGAGTGAGAACAGCTAATTATGTATGCATGCCTGGAGGGACATGTGCGTTTATAAGTGCAGATGAGAAAATTGTCATTTGTGTCCTGATAAACGACTGTTGCTCTTTGTTTGAAATTGAAAGGTGCACCATATAACTGGATGACAGTACGGGTGATATCATGAACACATTACGACGTCTTACTGAATATTCCGGTTGTTTCCTTGTTTGTGCCGTGAGTGTGGACAACAATAGATGTGTTAATATGAGATGCGGCTGCCACAGTATCTTCAGCCGCCCACATAGCATTCTGGTCAAGTACACTCTCCGACATAGTTGATGGCACTTCAAATCATGTTGTAAGAGGAGGACAATGCGGTGTCCGCTCTCGTCTGTACATGCAAATGAGTTACGGTGGCAGTATCTTTTTATGGTGCAGCATCTTCCGAATGCCGACACATATGTTAAGAAGAGATACGTTATGTTGTTTCAAGCACCAGAAATGGTAAAATTAATTAGCGGAAATCGCTATACCTGAGAGCACGGTTTGGTACATAATACAACAGCTTACATAAAAAAACAAACACAGTTCGTGAATGCAATGTACGTACAGAACTGGAATGAATGCAACAAATGTAACATATGTTATATTTGGGGTTTCACTTTCTTAGTAAAGTACAGATTCTAGTACAAAAGTACACTTTCTTAGTAAAGAACAAATTCTACTCCAAAAAAGGTGTAATCCCAAATATAACATATGTCACAGAACTGGAATGATGCACAGAACAAATGGTTACACCCTTTATTAACTAACTCCCTGCTCGTTGTGTCAGTAGGACGCTGATAACATGGATGATATCTTTAATAAAAGCGGCCCAAACCTCTCCTTAGTTCTTTCTGTCCAGAGGTCGAGTCAACAGCGCCATTCCAAATGCATGTTGAGCATGAATCACTATCAAGCTGTTTTTCCCGGAAGGGATAGCTCATTATACACTACCCGTGGTATCCGTCACAAACACATGCAAAAGCCAGTCAATAGTCAACTTGATAAAGCAAAGTCAAAACAGGGATTTTGTTGACTGATAAGTCAAATTTGGAAATAACCTCCACACGTTCACGAAATAACCTCCAACCTCTTTGACATAGCACTTGTACTCAGGCACGATGGAAAGGGTCTACCTAGAGTGGTATGTTTCTGTGTATCGCCAAATAAATCTGTTTACTGGGAGGGTTATAGGCATCTGTCTCACGAAACTATATAATCACATTTTTACTCTTCATTGGCCAATTTACACTATGCGCACCTGCCAGCTGTCTTCAAGTTCTCAATTTCACCAAGTCCGTCTATACTTTGTGTTTTTCTTACTTTGTGAGGGTTCTTTCACGGAAAGATTGAAATAAACGTTCCACTTCGCATTAAACATGCCACACAGACGCATGTTAATGAAATCCCGATGGGTTTGATTCAGTTGCACTGTTTACAGCTTTGGGAGTTAAAATAAAATTCAAGAGTAATTTATTGGGGGCTTTGTAGAGATCGGTATTTCATGAAGGTGGAATTGTCTGAAATTCTGTTGAGTCCTTTTGAAAGAGTTGATTCCTTGTGGATTACACTCTTGTCTGCATTAGGGTTTATCTCACGAAGCTAATATTATAAGAAGCCACCTAAGCTTGGTATTGGTACAAATGAATGAGAGCATTGAAACAACACATATTCACGTATATTGACATAAACTATTTCAGCTCCAATTTCTCCTATGGAAATGCACATTTTCAAAATTGAAAATATAACAAGAAAGGCAACCGAATGTTTTGCAAAATGTTTATAATGATACTGAACAGATGATGCGATAACTCCGACTCTAACTATATCATGGGAAAAGCAAACTCTACCACTTACAAAACATACCGTAAAGATACACGTGTGTTGTGTATTGTGAATGTGAAGTGTTCCGTGGGGTATTCTGCTGTGAATGGTTACAAGCGGGGAATAACAAACATTGATGACATGTTTACTCACGAAATAGAGAAACTGGTATACATAAAGTTTGCCTATCTAATGTTTACTTCCCAGTTTCTGAAATGCCACTCAAAGAAGTTACATTGTTCCTGTGTACAAAGTCTTAAAACTGTTACGCATCACCTCTATAGATGGATGTGAGAAACACGCTTGTGTTATTTAATTTCAGCTGTGCAAAATGTGTGTTCCCAGAACCATCCATTGGAAGAACGAAACTTAATATACCAAGGAACGTATTATACATCTTGAAAGTTGATCGTTGGTATATTTCTCTACTCTCATATGTGTGTTCCATCGTCTAGAGATAATATGTATGGTATTAATATAAATGTTACGTATCTGATGTAACACATTTCGAAATTTATTTGACTCTCTGCAAGTATAATAGAGCTAAATAGAGTTCTGTGTAGTGTCATGGTGCACCAAGTGATGATGTAGTTTTTTCATTGCATTCTGAATTATTTGATCATATTTCATATACAGAAAACATAAAATCTGAGTGTTTTATTTGAGGATTCTTTGTCGATGGTGAAAAGAGTATTGAACCGGCAAAATTGATGTCGAAATATTTAGACACATGGCATTTATAAATGATTCCATTTTCCTAAACTCTAAAAACGCCTTCGATGATTTGTAGGGATTGCACAAGGCATTTGTATACTTTCTGTCAAAATCATTGGTGAGGTTAAATAGGACAATGACAAAATTAGTGCTTCGTGGGATATATACTATCCCCAAAAGAAACGCATAGCTATTTTGTAGTTTAAATAATCTTTTAATTACAAAAGTGTTGATAACATGATTTTACACAATTGTACAAGTCAAAAATCGACTTTACCTGAAAATGTTGATTTTGATGAGATTTCTTACAAGGATTAATAAGGCATCGCCACAACGCAACAGGCATCGCCTACCAGCTGCAATTGTGCAGCAAAGAGCATGCACTGCCTGGCTATAATAATCCAGATTACTTTTGTAAATCGACATTCGTTTTGAAGACGTTTCAAGGTTAAATCATTACGCCACGTCTTGGCGCTGCGACACGGAACATCGCCATTGAAAGAATGCACCCTGGAGATTATCAATCTTCTGTTGCCAGGTCTCTAAGTGTTAGTCTGAGCACGATATCACGGCTTGCAGCTCGTTACAACCAAACAGGAAAAACATATGACCGTCCCCGTACAGGCAGACCTCGAGTCACCACTGCAGCGCAAGATCGGTACATCCGCGTACTATATTTGCGTCAACGGACTGCCACGGGTGAGAGTACAGCACCCAAGATGCCTGGACTTCGGAGGATATCCAGTCAAACGGTACGGAACAGGTTGAGAGAGATTGGTCTGAGAGCCATGAGACCCGACGTCGGGGCCGTGCTACGTCGTCGCCACGGCGCTCAACGTCTCCGTCATCTAAAATTATCCACTTGGTTGTATATTACCTTCTTCCAAACTGATGTTAAATTCATGTACTAAACTCTTTTTTTGGACGACTTGTACATGTTTAAAAATACAACATTTTCGCAACAAATTTCTGGGTTATGCGTTTCCTTTTTGGAAGAGTATACGTTGTAGCGTTGGGATATCCTGGTGGTTAATGTGTTCATCCGTCACGCCAAATGCTCGAATTTGATTAGCCACAATGAACACATTTTTCACACCATGTTGTTGCTGGAATAGTATAGCGGCGTAAAATCATACTCATCCACTCACACGTGTGGTAATGTGAACTCATTCATCTGCCATTGAAGTAGATGTGGGTACTAGTATCTCCGGAGTCACCAATGTAGTATACCATTTAATAACATATTAAGCACGTGTACGTACGTGAGTGTGAGTGTGGTCTATGAGGATGAGAACAAATACTTGCTGGAGTGAAGGGTGGAAGCACGTACTGTCTTGAGGAGAATATACGTTGAAGGAGTGCAGATATCAGATACCAGGTTAAATGTAAGCTGGAGAAAAAATACTGATTCGGATGTGGTTGGAATGAAAGACACCAGGTTGAATGCAGATTACAGAATAAATACTGGAATGAATCCAGCTTCAAATCAAATGTAGTTGGAGAATATTATGCTGGTTTGACTGCAAGCTTGAAAACAGATATTTGTTTAAACTGCATGTTGTCTTACGTAATCCCTGTTACATGTATATAAGTCGGTTCTGTTCTGTAAAACTTTACTCTGGCTTCACAACGGTAGAAGAAGCTATACGTCGCATCAAATAAAGAAGTGTTTATCCATAAAGTATTATACTTGTCTTATTATTCATCAACTTCTAAAATGCCAATCAAGCAGAAAGACAATAATACTGTGCCAGATCCGAAACAAAAATATAAGGCCATTATAAACATTATATTTCACCTCACCTCACCTCGCCTCCAGAGGAATCCCAATGTGGCAAAAGTGTCTGTTCATCTGATGACACACAATTGCCCTTTCTATTAGCTATCTATTTATGTCTGCCTTTGCTGTAGTTTTGATCTCCTTGATGAGCCCTTGAAAGACATCACAGTTAATTCAAGCGCTTGTCAAAAACGTTCAAGCCGTTACTTCAAAGCCCCCGACAGCACTTCTTAAACTAAAATATGAATTTGAGACGAGTTTGGAAACTATAGAAGCTTTTAGATGGCACCATGTGGCTGCTGTAGCGACATTGTATATGCTGAACCCAACTACAATATTAAGACTAAACGCGTGTAAAGCTTAAACGCTGTTCTTTTTTCCAAGTCATATCACATTTGACTACTTTCTGGAGACATAAACCAACGTGACGCAGATATGTAACTACTCTGGGGGAACCCAGGAGGCGTGCAACATTGTCTGTTATAAAGTCCCCGACCAACTGAAACAGGTAATTCTGCAGATCCAGTTACAGTCTCTTAGTCATTTGGGATTTGTCAAGGGCTTGCAGAAGGAACATATTTACACACACATAAAGCTGTGTTTTGAAGTTCACAATTCAAAGATGGCGCCTGGCAATCCAGACACAAGAGATATTTGACATGATGGGATTCTCACCAAAAAGGTGTTAAGATCAATATCACATTCCCTTGATGTGTGATTCCTGTAATTACTGGATGAAAGTACATCCTTGATAGTTACTGTATCCTATTGCAGGTATTGTATTCGAGCGCAGTATCCTCACAATCAACATGACCTTTCCATTACACTTTCGGAGGAAACCTGTTGAGCTTAAATAATGAAACATTTGTTAAAATGCAGGAAGTATATAATTTCTTGACTGCATTTAACTTAACTGATAAGAGACGATGTTAACAAAGCACCCATGTGATTTGTAGCACACTAACTTTAACAAGGATTCCAGTAACGATACTAATAGAGAATCGAGTTCAATATTTTAGATAATGATGGGACCGGAAACGCCGTATTAAACATGGACTCAGTGCTTTATATTCTTGAAATTGGAATTATCAATGGAGTGACCCATACACGTGTATCTTAGTTACTGAATGTATTCATTTCTGCTGCCACAAATTTACTAATATATTTCAGGAGGCTACTGATGACCTTCAACACATTGAAATCATTTTAGATATATTATATAAGTGTCCACAGTGCGGAGAGTTTCTGGACTTTCGTGAGTCCAGAATTAAATTGTGACGTGTTATATGTTTCACTATTAAAGACCTGCCGTAATTGGAACGAAGATGGGCGAAATTTGTTAATATCGCTCTAAATTAGCCAAAATGAGTTGAAATTTGTGTCATGATACTTATAAGCATACACTCATTCATTTACAACCTCAAAAACATGAATTCTGAGCGAAACTAAACATTCTCGCCCATGGGCCACCGTTCGCCCATGGGCCGGCCCAAGAGCGAGGTTTTTTTTCCATTTTTTCATCCTTGGCATATATTCATAACAACTGCAGGTTTAATTTAGTCAAATTCCTTTGTCAGAAAGTGTCCACAGTGCGGAGAGTTTCTGGACTTTTGTGAGTCCTGACTTAAATTGTGACATGTAATATATTTCACGATTTACCTGCCGTAATTGGAATGAAGCAAACAAAACCAATACCTGTTAACATTACATTATCTTCTGTTTGAGAGCAGTTGACATACATGTTAGATATATATCGTTGTTTTATCGTTTTACAGAACCAGGTATACATTTCTGCCTGGTTGTTATCAGTTGGTGTAACCAATCCCAGTAGCTCAACGTCCTGGGCCTATATCTGCATTCACCTTGCATCCGTTTGACAACTGTTACTCAGATCGGTTCATTTCACTTGTCATAAACCTGAAGCAGAGAGTGTCCGCAGAAAATTGAGCGTCCTTATAACCCACCGTAACTTGATTATGGTTCATTTCAAAACCTATGAAAAGGTTTTAACAACTATTATGTCAAAACCTTGGTTGTAAAATGGCAATTGTACAACCTCGCTACCAAGAAAAAAGCTTTTACAACTGACAAGATTGGTAACGGTTAAGTATTGCAGAGAGAATAGCCAAAAACAGACATAAGCTAATTTAGGTTATGGCATTGTTTACATGAAATTGATTGTCAAGAAACGTTAAGATTTGTCTCCCTGAAAGGAACTGTTGTCCTAGTTTCGGTCACTTTGGAGTCCTCACACTGTTCACCGTATAAACGCGAAACAACTTTAATAACACTGTCAACTCACAGACATACGAACAGTTCCCAGCTTACATTGCCATATAGCTGTGTACATATACGCGCCTTTGCGTGTGTTTGTGGCGAAGGCACTGGTAGGCATGGATTCCTATATGTCCCTGATATGGCCGAGATTGCTCTGGTTTAGAGTTGCCTCAGGCGATCCTTCCTGTGATTATGGAAACTGTCTAATTCTGTGTCTGACTCAGCCCTTAACATAGCCTCACGTATCTATGACCGGGTGTGATCTTTCACTGTGGGATGAATATTAACAGCGATGTTTGACTTTCCAACCTATCAGCACCTTAAAGAGAAGAATATTGCTTTACCTTTAATATCAGCTCAATCATCTGTGCTGAAACTGAAGGTCAGCGAGCGTGTACAAAATGGCTGATCTTGAATATACCGCATATCTCCGTTATGACTTTATCAGCCACTCTCGCTTTCATTATAGTCGTAAACCAGCTTTGTTTGTTTCCATCATACATGTTCTTCAGACATTTCAGTCGACTTTTGTATCAAGTTAATGTTCAAACTGTCGCCGTTAGGCCTTTAAATCACGTTGAATGATTCTCTTGGCTGGATCTGTCTCGTGCGTAGATGCTGTCAGGACACTGAACCTGCAGCGAGATGCACTGAACTCAACAACATACATCATGTTGAGTTTTTTATGAAGATGACGCAAAAACGTTTCAAATCTTAAATTTAATGTTTACATTTCGAGATTTTTGTCTGAGATATCACCATCCAGACAGACACTGATTTCATTTGCATACACAAATCAAAACGGAAGTTCCCTCTTTTTGCTCAAGTCCACAGACTAATCCAATTTCATGGGAAACAGCTTATGGAAAGGTCAGTCGTTGGTCGGAATCCCTATAACTTTTCCCGCGAGTCTGGGCATTTGTCAATACACACGCATGTTTAGAACCGCTGTGCTATGGATCAGAATGTACATCTAAGTTTTTGTCATGCAATCATTTTTGCGCTTATTGATGACATAAAACGTTTTAACACTGACTTTTAGAAAGGGTTTCATCCTCGCGCTTGCAATTTTATCGATTGGGATAGATATATTCTGAAAAGGTACGTCCGAAAATGCATTCATAATATGAAAAATATACCTTTAAAATTCCTACATTTAACTAAATGCTTTTCACTACATGTTTTAAAATACAGGCCGGATAATGGTTTGAGAGAATTAACCGACGTCTGATCAAACGCCTACTGTTGGAATCTTCGACATCTTCATAGTAACAGTATGCTACGAGTCGTAGGCTATACCTAAATAACGCCGTAGACCCGGGTTCGATTTTCCACATGGGTACAATGTGTGAAACCCATTTCTGGTGTCCCCCGCCGTGATGTTACTGAAATATCGCTAAAAGCTTAGGAATAAGACTTCTAGAATGCCCCTAAAACAGTTCATAGCTAACTCACTCACTATACCTAAATAGTTGCGAACTGTACATATAAATTTCTAAACTGTTGTAATATTGGCTGTCAGAAACTTGAAGCTATAACTTTTGTCACACATACTATTCGAGCTTGGATACAAACATCTAAACAAGGAAAAGAAAGATAGTATTCTCACTGGCGTGCTATTTCCTAATTTAGGTAGCTCATCCGGGATTGGCTATTCGCACCTTTTTAACGATATCAGATCAACGATTTAAGCTTCTTAACCAAATACAGTAACCTTGAATGCTGATCCGAACTTGCTCGCCTTGACCAGATCTGACAGAACATTATACTGCCCTGTCTTTGTTCACGTGACAATCTTATACCAGTACACATGGCAGTGACAGCCTTGTACATAGCCTGATGTATCATGTAGGTTTAGGTGAAGGTGTACTCGGCACTTAACGTCCAGGCTGTCTGTAGGACCTGAGAACACTGGATCAGGGCCCCGTTTCACAAAGCGAACTTGGCGCTAAGGTGATTATGCGTACCGCCATCGTATAGCTAAGAACGAGTCCACAGTAATTTCAACTTTTCTGGAACTGCTATTGTTAATGATTCCACATATAGTTGGAATAACACAACATATATTTTGTATGAAAAGGGAGATGGTTTTGTCGCTAATATTTATGGCAAAATGACTCCGTGGGCGTTTTCAGGATTAAATAGTTATGTTCTTGCCACACGCACGCACGCACGCACGCACGCACGCACGCACACACACACACACACACGCACGCACACATCCTGAAGTGAACCTTTGGTTATGTGTACTCGGTTAGATAGATCCAAGGTGTGTGTGTATACGTGAGTGTGTGTGCGTGCGTGTGTGCGTGCGTGCGTGCGTGTTGTTGTGAGCTGTCCACAAGAATGCTCGAAGAGAACTGTTTACTCTCAGGAATTACACAAAAACATCAGTTGCTTGTTGCACACATTCCCTCGCCCTCTCCTCAATCCAAGAGTATTAAATCTATTCGAGGTAAATTGGAAATGATTCTTCTAGCATACTCCACACAATTATCTAGTTACGCTGAACTCCGCATGATGTACATGGAAGAGACAAACCATCTTCATAATCATTAGAAATATTTTCTAAAAGCCGCTTACAAGTTCCGAATATTCCTCCCATGCAACCCCCATGCCCCCCACCCCCTTCCCGAACTTTCATATATTAATAAGAACTAGTGAAACATAAGTGTTGCTGAGATGCATTTTGGAACATACGGGAGATGAATCAAGTATGGTTGACAGGTGGTGCCCTACATCCTGGGAATATGTGCAATGCCACATGCAAATGACAGAACCACTCTTAATCCTCCTTCAAGACAACATCAGGCATTAGCTTTAAGATAAGGCACAACTCAGGTCATTGACCTCTATATACGCTCTTTGACATTGACACCTATGTTTCATAACAATTCGTTCTGTCATGAACAGTACTGTTGCAATCTTATTTATGTCACAGTCACATAATGTGCACTTTCTTTGTTTGATTAAATTTTGTGTTTTAACAACCAATTTATTTAATACAAGGAATACAGGTTGCAAGTCATTTGAGGCACAAAGCCCCGCTGTGGAGAGTTGCGTCATTCGGAGTGCATTAATAGTTTGACTGAAAATCTCTATAAACACGTTTTCAGGTCTATCAACTGTAAACCAAGATGTTCGCGAATGTTAAGCTGGTCAACACATGCAATTGTAATATGTTAGTTAATCACCTAAGAAATGGGAAAGTCAAATCAGCTTCAAATGTGGAAGTCATGTCCATATGTCTATCATAAATGAGGCTTTGGTAAATCATGACTTATTTAAAACTCACTCTCAAGGAATGACGAAGAGAGCTGATTAAAGAGCGAGACGATTGTCAAATACATCACGGTATTTATTCAAGCAGTTATAAGGGTTGTCCACTGGAGAATATAGTGAAGGTTTCACTGTTTATTGGCCACTTTACACCAGGCGCACCTGCTGGTTGTCATCAGTTTCTCCATCTACAGGCTAAAATACTTTGTCCTTTGAATTCACTTCCTCGCTTGGAAAGGGTTCTTTCATGGACACAGTGAAATAAAAGTCACCCTACGCTTTGAACATGCCACAGAAGCCATGGTAATGAAATGACTCTGGCTTTGATTCAGTTGTACTGTCTGCAGTCTCGGAACTTAAAATTAAATTAGGGAGCAATATATTGGTGGCTTTGTACATACTGGTATTTCATTTATCTGGACGTCTGTGATGTGGTCTTGATTGGTTTAGGACCGGATTTGTGGATAAACTTGAGTTTATGAAAAACACACATGCAGAAGATGGGATATGAACACAGGGTAATGCCATTATGATCAGGAATGGTATAGTTGCTCTTTTTGAAGGATTTGCGATTCTATCTGGATTACCTTCTATGAAGTTGGGAGTTTGAGTGATAAAGATGTTTTGGATTTGGTCGAGGGTTCGAGCGTTTGTATTGGTGTGGATGGTGTGGTTACAGGCCCTGGAGAGGACATAGTGTATGTATGGAGGACGGATGATGGGTGTCGATGCAAGTCGGGACGTCAATGTTGGTGAAGTCTGTGGGGTTTTGGCGTGAAAGTGAGTGTTTATGCGGGCGTTGTCGATGGTGTGGGTTTAGCCGTGGGTGCCTATGAAGGTGTAGGCGGGTGTTGTTGCGAGAGCAATTGCAAGTGATGATGTATGCCTCCAAACGTAGATAGTTTTTGTCACTGATTCAGGGTTGAATTGTGAGGGGAGTTGGTGGGGAGCGACTCTGATATACATAAATAATCTGGATAGAGCCAACGTATAGATTCATTATAAACCATCATGGCACAGGTTTAATTCTTCACAAGTGAATCTGCTACAGGCTGGAAAACGGATACCTGGTACGACACACGATGCAAAATTAGATAATGGGGTGAGTGCAGGCTGAAGAATAGATAATAGTTTCAGTGCTTGTTGGAAAGACATATTTGTTTGAGTGCTTGTTAGAAATAATATTAGTGTTTCCTTTGACACCAGTGGAATACGTAAAACAACAAGCCATTAATTCAGTAAATAGCAGACAGGTATGTAAATAAACAAACTAACTAAAATGTTCAACATTTACATGTCACAATCTCAAACCGGAAATTACACTTGGGGTATCGTCAAAACGTTTCTTGTCTTCTAGAAAACCTTCAATGGTTCTCTCTAATAAGCATAACTTGTGGTTGTCTTTTGTTGTTATCGTGCTCACTGTGTTCCCTTTGATGTGCGTTCGAAAACTATTACTGTTAATCTTAAGCTTTGAGTATGTTAAAACAGTTAATACAAAGCCGAAAACAGCCTTCAAATAGTTTGACACACAGGTCTGCAGCGACATTAGGAAAACAAACCAAAACACACCATTCAAAAGCCCTAAACGACCCGACGTCTGTAGAGGTTAAACGCAGCTTCATGGTCCATGTATATCACATCGGTCTAGCGTTTGTAGATAAAACCAACGTGATAGTCAACCACTCTGGTGAAACCAACAGGTTGGACCATGTTTTGATATAAATTCTGCGATCAACTGAAATAAGTAATTCTACAAAATTATTTACTTTGATTTTAGACTCTGGGCATCTACACGGATATGTAGAAGGGTTACAATTACACGGTGCTACAGCTGCAGCTCTGTTTCAAAGTTCAGATGCTGGTTCCTTTAAAGGTCACATGCAACGTAAAGCACATATTCTGATTCTGATACCTTTCGGTACGGACTTACCGACACMAATCATCAAAAATGCAAATTAAACTTATAAAGTTGAAAAATAACGCGATGAAAAAAACCCGCGCGAAATCGGAGTTCAAACGATTCACTAATTTCCCCCCACCGCTTTGGGGTAAAAAGTGGTTTCAACAGCTGGGCTGCGCTGCGCTGGGCTGCGCAGGTTGGAAGCAGGTTGTCCGGTGAATACTCGGTGAAGGCTTTAGTTTGAGCTATTTTTCTAATGTTTTGTTGATATTTCACAGGCGCGAGCTTTTTATATGTTATGACAGTAGATTACCGATTTAACTGTTTGCATGATTTCATTTGTCTATTTCACCACACGTTCTTCTTACCGAGTCACTTTCTCAGTTCGATA
>VKKT01005248.1:18161-28579 GCA_008038995.1 Haliotis laevigata | reverse complement strand
ATTGTTTTTATAACTTTTCAAATAAATTTTATTTTATGCAATTTTATGTTATGCACATATACTTTTTTGCGTAAGTTTATATCATCATATAATAATGTTAACACAACTGAAAATACATATCCCCGCTAAGACCTACTATGAAACCATTGTTACGGGTAACAATTTGCCGTGACGAAAGGTTTATGAGTCCCCTTTGAACCAACAGAATAGAACACAGACAAGTCGAAAATATTCAATGATATATTGAACAAACAATGAGCAAACTACAATTAATGGCAATACAGATATCTAGTACAATGCAATTAAGTCACAAATCTAAAATATTGGATCACAAATATAAAATATTAACTCACCAGCCTTGACATTTACAGTGAGCGCAGATATACTGATAAGGATGTTTACAATGACAATAGACGAGTAGGCAAGCACGATCAGTCTACAAATGTTGACGATGGCAGACAGATGTACATTAATCCAGTCAATAGTCCCCTGTACAACACAACCAGCCTTTATATACCTCTTACACACTTCTCGGGCATTCTAGCAAAACTAGGCAGCATCATTGTCCACACAGAATATTAGGCGATTTTCTCGAACAGACGACCGGAAGTCAAACACAATAAAGCCAGCCCACACTCAAAACTTTAAACATTGTGACCCATTATAACTATATCCCAATCAATGATATTACAAATTACACAAAAAACCCACTCTCATAACACCTTTCAGTTCAATCTCTAAAGTACTTCTGCCATTTACCCCAGATTGGCGTTTTGTATTCGTCAGTGTCTGTTTGAACACAAACATATTGTGTATATTATGATGGGGTATGAGTTATGCGTTCGCTACATAAAAGTCTGAAAATAAAACGACGAAAGCGGTCGTTAGCCGATGCGTGTACACACACATACGTACAAACGCACGCATGCGTTTCTAGTTGTCAACATGGACAAATTTTGCACACATTAACTACTTATCAGTTGCCTTTATTAATTCCTGTTTAGTATTGTCAGAGATGAGTATGATCAGAAAACAAGTGTTCATGAGCGACCAGTAGCTTAATTTAACTGACTTTCCTAAACACATTTCGACAAAATGTTTGAGTTTAATGATAGTGGTTTTTAATGAAACCTGTTTAAGGCTAATAGCTTTAAATGTCAAAAACGTTATTCACCAGTAAAATTAAAAATAAACAAATGATGTTTCCATCATTACTTGGTCGACGTTTTAGGTTATTACCGGTTTCATGGACAAGGATTTACCACTCCATTACGGTGTGCGTAGTCAGGTGCAGTGTTTCTAAAGCTTGCTTTGTGACAACGTTCCGAGGACGTTAAAACGTTGCATCAACACTTTATCAACACTGCGATAACGATGTGTGCGAAATGTTCAGTGGGAGTATTCGCGTAAAATGAAGAGCTACAAGTATACATTCCGTTCGAGCACATCGCTCACGTCCCTTTGTCATTGCATTGAACTCCTGTCATATTGCCATAGCATGGTTAGGTCGAGTTCCGACTGGAGTAATGTTTCAAACGAGTCACTGTTGCAAATCATGATCAGAGAAACGATGAAAGGCCAATAATTAATGATAGTGATATTCAATACACGACTGCCGGTGATTAGACGTTACAACTTAACAAATGTTTCAGGGTTGACATTTGTATATATGCATTAATTGATATGGAATAAGGATATTGTGCAGTAATGCTTTGCGCATGAGTTCAGTCCACCAACACGTATTAATCCGGGGTAGCAGGACGAGGGAAGGATTCAAATGGTTTGAAATGTTAAAAGTGTTTCCTGGTCGCGACCTGCTATTTCGCCAGCATCGTAAAGGACTCCCTGAAGTCCCTTTACGTTTCATTCACTTTGTCCTTATATTCAATGATACGAGAACATAAGTGCCAAAGGTGTCTATTGACTGTAGAGAGAAGATGACCCAGCTGCCTTTGCATTGGCTGCCATGCATACCGTTTGATATAACATACTGCATTCCCGTACGTGTGTACCATATGTTCTAGTGTTTGTCAGGTGACGTGCCTTGTATGTGTGCGTGTGCTTGTGCTTGTGCGTGTGCGTGTGCGTGTGCGTGTGTACATATGTAAAGAAATATCATAATGGCATCACCTGCGTGTTGGTCTAAGGGGAGTTTGCATGTGGCCATCCATGGCTGTTGGGAAAGGTGTTTGAGGAAAAGCTAATATTGTAAAACTTCTTTTATCATTTGGTGCACATATATCGCAGTAACTACCTTCCTTTGACGAACATTAATGTCACTGAACATATAGTCTGGTAAGCTCTCTCTACATTTCTCGACAATTTCAAATGTTACATTCTAATTGTCTACAGCAAATGATGTGTTCTTACGCACGCAAGTAATGAAACATGAAATGTATCATTATTTGTAATCCCTTTTATGTTACTCACTTTTTCAATGGCTTATACAACTAGAAGATGTGTCAGTGTGTGTAGTCTGTATCGTGATTATTATTGATTACTAGAATTCGATAATCGGTAAAACCACAATTACGTTTATGTTTGAGTACATCAGTTAAACTAGATGGTTTGTTTACATATCAGCGTCAATCGATCCAACAGTGTCAGATTTATTTCTTTTCAGTTTACTTTATGGCGTTGACTGTTTGCGAAAGATTGTGGATATTTTCTTCTCTGCTGTTAAAATGCACTCTGTAAATCAACATCCCCGCTTTTAAAGACTCCCATAGATCACAACCAATACATCATTCCTAAGGAGGGGAAGATGAAAGAAAACAAACGTGTAAATCACGCGACAATCTCAAATCTCAGGACACGTAGCTAGTATGCGATATAAAACAGAACCTAGAGTATCAAGATCCCCATTATCAATACTCAGATAGCACTGAATATTGGAGAATGAAGAACCACATCCAAAGCTATTGTTACATTTGTTGGAAATCGAAAATCGGATCATCTTTTGAAAGCAATGGGCTTCTTGTTCCTAAAACAAGTGTCATTTTTTGTTTAGAAAAAACCTTGATTATGTCTTAAAATATTAATTGCCATAATATAGGTTCTTATGCTCCAGGCACCACTGTATTCTGTCTGCTGACTGAGAACACGTACTTTAAATGAATTGTTTACATTCCTGTAATATGTGGTGTCCCGTACAGTTGCTGTCTGTTAAATGGGCAAAGTGTTAAAAATAAATTCTCAGCGCACGAAGTGAACTAGTTTTTGTGGTTTTGAATATAATGTCCGCGTTTTATCATATCGCGAGTTAGTGAAGTGTATCTGAACTTTTGGCGCCAGATAATCCTTGTTGAAATCGACAAAACGCATTGCAACATTAACAACTTGGCCATCGTATTTTGTAACCCAGACATTTTGCCAAATCAAATGCTGTGGAAAGACAACGATGTACATAAATTATTTCCAAATGAGAAAACAGCAAACCTGAACACAGGAATTCATTGAATGTATAAAATCTGTGGCACGAATCAGTTATACACGAATACTATGTTTATTTCTTCACGATGCAATCCTTCTACCTTCAACGTTACATGAAGGGTGTTCCCACGAGGCAGTGACAGATAGTTACATTCACTCAACTTATTTGGAGGAAGGATTGTTTGTTCAGGCGTAAATCTGTTAATGCTTCTAAAATGGGATCCTGTGTAGACACGTTTGAAAAACGTTTGCGATTGTATGAACTGCGAGATGAAATAGAATAGAAAACACAAAAATTTGGGGTTTTGTATCAAGGCCAGACTTCCTTCAGGCTACAGTGTGTTATGGTATGAATATGTATTCAAAATGTAATATATCCCGTTTCTGTTACACTGCATTGGTTGGTGTTCCGTATGGTAGTACGTGGAGACTAGATAGTTAGTCTTACACACGTATCCCCAAACAAGTGCCCGAGAGGCAGGCATATACGAAACAACGCATTTTCAAGTTATTAAGAACAATTAAACCATGGCCATTCTAATTACAAAGCCAAGTTGCCCGCCTGTACATGTTTGTTTTATCACGAGTGATGCTGAAAGCATGAACCCGTATCGTCATCTCAATTATTAGTGGATGCAGATTTATACATATTTCTTTGCGATTCGTTTTGGTTGCAGGACCGAGATCAATATCCAAGTTTTGAGGCTACTAAGACGTTTACATCATGAAATGACAGATGCTAATGACATTGAATCAAATATAGATGAGGTAAAGCAATCTGCCAACATGGTGTTGTTGTCTTTAGATTTGGATGCAGTACAAAACACTCGAATACACGACCTGTGTATACGTGAGAGGGCAGTTTGACGCATCACGCCGATGACCCTGGCTCTATTGCTGTAATCACCCTGTAATTCCTAAACCCAAGTTTTGGTAAGGTTAAGTTACAGTAGAAGGTCCAACAATGGTTAACATAGAGCTTTAATTGAACTTAAATTTCTTATGTGAACAATAATATATATTTTCCAAATTCATTTAAAATGATTGTTCTACATCGGAAATATGCACAGTACACAAGTTTTCTTTTCCATGTTCCTTATCATATGCTTTCACTAGCAGTAGGCGGCATCAGTATTCTTTATGTGAGGACAGAACACAACGCAAACAGTTACTATTAGTGCAAGTCGCTTCCAGACACATGAAGAGAAATGATAAGGTTTAACAGTCTCGAATGAGTAACAAACTGGGTTCAATATTCTGTATTATGTTCACCATGATTTCGACCAACAAGAAAGCTCGTATTTTATCAGACAGAGACTTCCTCCACGACCATGACGCATTATCGCAGAAACATCAAACTATCCCCAAGTAACGTATATTTAGCCACTATCTGGCATCAGTTCGGATTATGGCATACCGCACTCCCATTTGAGAGTTTCGCGCGCACCTATTAACCAGCAGGCATACATTCAGTACACATGTCCCGCTGATTCTACACAAGACGAACATTCAACGCATATGTCCCGATCGATCTCTAAGATAACATTCAACACGACGTTGTTTATTACACTGTCAATATGTTTTGCTTATTTTATATAACGAACATGGCTTACTTGACTTTGAAATTTCTATAATCTAAACTGGTTTTAATGATCTTCCACAGTGAATTCACATCACTTTTGTTATGCGTTCTTTTCAACTGCAAAAAGATTCTCAGTAAGTGTGAAAGAATTATATTTGTTGGTTAATAGTTTTTCACTTGTTCACAGACATTACAATACGATGGAGCATGGTGGTCAGATGGTTAGGCAAACTCTGGAGCGTTGATGCTAGCATAAATATTCCTTCCCGTCATGGCAGCTGATCAGAGCATCAGTGAAACATGAAGCACAACTTCTTGGATTAATTCCACTGGTCTCAGTTAGACACACAGTGCCAGTATCCAGTTCCTGAGATGCACTGCTGTAGTTGTAGCCAGCGGTGTTGATGTCACATTATTAAAATGTCTCCCATCATCTTCCGGTGGCAAAACTAACGTTTATCACAAACAAGCTGGCGTTGGATACCATTTGAGAAGTCTAGACGGAGGACTACTTAATGGTCAATATCACAGTATTAGAGAGGGTACAGCATACAGGTATTAAACAGGACAGATGTTCTCTAAATACACATTCACCCATTAAAGTATGTTGTAGGCGATTGCTAATGTCCTGGTAATTACATTAAGCACTGCATCCACCACTCACGGCAGTGGTATGATTAATATTTATCCTGAACACTCAAATATCAGAGCAGGTCCTGGGGCAGTTGTAACAGTGTTAGACACAACGATTATTCTGTCGGTTATTTGTAGCTACATCAGCGAGTTTAATGATTTAGCTCGGAATAATCTTCTCCAATATGTTGTAGTCAGTGTGAGATCACTAGAAGACTAGTAAAATGACTCGATGTGAGGGCCTTTGAATTATTATGTCTGGTGTTTGTGTCAGTCTCAGTGTCAGTGTCCCATCTTGATACAGCATGGGTTGCATCTTCAAATGTTATGTGTTTCCTAAAGGAACGTGATAATACCAAACAATGTCGAGTCGGGTCCTGTACTATTGAATTGTGAAATGGTTGATAGTTCCCTTGGACGAACCATATGGCATGATTGACGTGAAACATCACCCTCGCTTGGCACTGGTGGTAATTGTGTCAGTATGTAACAAGGGTGTAGAGGCTGGTGTCCGTTGTGTGGATGTATCGACCCAAGGGCCTGTCACTGAAACGCTGAAAGCCCACATTCGAGAGATATTTGCAATGCTTGATTACAATCTCTGATCATGAGTGGCGGGTTGTGAGCTCATGTATCAGCTGAAGGCTATACTTGGGGAATGGTGATGTCACATGTTCCACTGACAATGTGGTGTGGACGCAGTGACCTCGGATCAGTGTTCCAGTTATATATCTGTCTCATGCTCGAGGAAAGCTCGAAGTGGTGCATTTTTCGTTACCCGATCACGGGTGCCGACAAACACCCTTTGGTATAGTTTCGATAAATCTGGGATTCGAACCCACAGGAAATTCTCTGCATTATGAATGGATGGTCCATGTGACTGCTAACTACCGATGTCAATGGATGGATCATGAATCCGATATGTCCATGCTCGTGTGTTCATCAAGATCCACATCCAGGTATGAATGGCGTCATACAATCACGTCTCGCACTCAGTCCTCACAGCGCATTCGCGTTATTCATGTGAGGATTTACATTCGCTTGTGTCAGGACATAGATAGAGCTTCAATAAAGAAGTAATGCATGGTAACGACTACATCAGTGTTAAACAAATATCTTATCTTTCCGTTAGATGGATATCCTCAGATAAATATATTATACAACAAGGTGTTGGTCAAGGCAAAGTAATATCAAAATCACTGGTCCCATTACAACCCGTCGACAAAGACAATGTGACATTCGTGCTTATTGTATGGATTCAATATTCGTGATGCAGTTCAGTAAAGGTCAGTGATAACGCAAATGACAACAGATTTTCACAGTTTCATCCCATGAAACAGAGAGACAGGGTAATTTTAGATAATGTAATACTGACGTCTAATGAAGCCTTTGCGTCTCACTTTCGTTGTCATGAAGTACACGCTGTGCATGAATGAGGAATTGTAACAACATGTAAACACTTTAGGTCTAGGTTGGTTCCGTCCTGGGATCGATGTATTTACCGAAGAGGGCGATTATATCGTTCTCCTATTCATTACAGAGACGTGATGAGACTCAGAAAACCCTATTAACCAGCCAACAAGTTTCTGGTGTAGTTAAGCATCAGTAAGATAAATTGGATAAAGTGACCCAATTGAACAATGAATTGGAATGGCAGTGTCAGAGCAATGGCAAGCACAAATAGATTGGATGGAGATGTGACACAGATATTGGAATTGTGTCTGAGATTGGAAGATAACTTATATCTGATAACTGTACAGCATTTAGTTTGAAAAACGTGTTAGCGACGAGATGATATGTAAACGTTGGTATGGAATCGAAAATAGTTTGTGAAGACATAGAGAACCTAAAGAGTACGGATATCAATAGTGCATTGTATCTCCATTTTGTTATGATCTTCTCTGAAATTATCGTTTCAAAAGTGACGTGGTCATCTCCTTCCCTCGGATTACCATGGAAAAATGATTTCCTTAGTTATTAGATGTGGTTAAGGAAGTCCTGAGAACCAGTCGTGTCGAGTTGAGACGGGACGCAACATGCCTACTCAGTCACGATATCACTGAATGTGTTTTCAATCACTGATATACAGCGTGATTTAGTTTGATTATTTCCAGAGCCTTATTCCTTAAACTGGATTAATAAGCAGTTAATGTCGCAATGGGACAGGGTATTGATGATGCCGACTAATTGATGATGCGTTTCGGTCGCTTACTACTTCCGTTAAAGACGTAAACTCAGGCATGGACGATTCCGGGAAATGAAGTCAAGAACAGCGGATCCTCATTCTCCTACGATATGCAACTCTGCAAGGCGAATATCAGAGTGTAATATTATCACCATCATGGATTTTACACATTTTGTATCAATCAGTGGGGAGTACACAGAACAGAATTGGATATTGTGAAAGAATATTGTTTCATGTCGCTGCAAGCAATGGGGATATTATCACGAAGCTCTCTATATATTCCGTGATAAGGCATTTCCAACAACACGTGGATACGATCCATCCAGACCACTCACTGTGACCTCGTCCATCCAATCGTTCCTGAAAATGTTCGTTACAGGAGGTAAAAACCAGCACACTGTTGACGCAGAACTCACAAGTCCAGTCTCTCGTGGCGTCTTTGAGAGTGAGTGAGTGTGTGAGTCCAAACTTAGAACCCACTATCATAGGTTTCTGCCCTGTCTTAAAGGCCCAACACTACCACAAACGTTTCCTATTTATCCGACATCGCTAAATAAACAAGCTATGGTAGTATCAGCCACAAAACAGTCCAATACAGAAACATGTATGTCCTCTACCAACACGCAGACTGCAGCCGAGTGATCAATTGTCCTATACTTGTGTATAAATGAGTAATACGACAGACCACTGGGCCGATTTTGCTGTATCAGGTAAGACACAGATTGCAACTTATACTGTTTTCAGTGCGACGTTTCTGTGTAGAAGTTTGTTCCACAAGTACGTCGCACTGAGAGAATATAGACGTTAATCTTATAAGTAGTTCTGACATATGATCATACCGATAGCTCCACCGGTTGTGTCATCTGGAACAAAACGGAACTATGAAAGTACGATAAGTCGGAGGCAGTTATGCAGACAATGATGCAGACACAAAGATAACATTGTTAGTGCAAGCAACTCAATCATTGTCAGAAACATATTGTTTGAGCATCGGTTCATCTGAACTGGGAACCAGGGAAGTGGGCCACTAATATATCTCCGTTCTCAACTCCTGGGAGGTCCACTCGTTGTAGTCTCTATGCTAGGCTTCCTCCGTTATCACAAAATAGTCCTATCAGGTGTTATGCTGGTATTGGCAGGGACGGGTCTCTACCTTTGTTTGCTTTATCGAAACACATTTGTCGAGTCCATCTGAGGCATACTGGTACTGGATAGCTAGCTAATGCAATGCTACAATTCACGCCTTCATAACGTCAGCGTATCGTCCGATACTGTTATTACACAATATCGCACAATTTGTACACCAGCACAAGCAACAAACGTACCTTTCTTCGGAAACATCTGTAGTCTAGCTCACGAAAGAATGGCCTTTCGGAGGTAGTCTGTCAGTACGGTTCTTCGGGAATCCTGAAAACAGAAATCAGCACCTTAACAGTTGACGGAACTACATTTGCATTTTTTAGAGATGGAGACTTTAGACTCTTCCATTGCTTTGAAACCTTTTAGTGTTTTGGCAGATAGTGGGTAACCCAGGACTTATCCATGGTTACCAAATGTTTCAGGTCTGTTTCAAAACGACTTAGATAGTGCACCTAGTCAAAGAGTTTATCTCATTCTCATCATTAAACCAGGGTGCTGAACGTGTCTAGGGTCAGTCTCATTACCCGATTCAAACAATGACCTACTTTTCAGCCGATCCGAATTTTCAGAAAGTGAAAAGAGACACCACAAACAGCTATGGTTACACTGAATTTCAGTTTCTTGTGTCCTAAGAAAATAGTATGTTCAAGTAAATTTTAATTCCAAACTTTAATAACACCGTATTTCTATATTTTATGGTGAGGTGTAAGCAGCATGACCTTAACTAAGACGTCACGGACTGCCCCAGTTTGATGAGGTCGTGAAATGATTCACAATGCATCTGGCTCACTGGTTACATGTGATATGTGTTTTTGGCAATTATTCCATGTAGTTTTGTAACGCACGATGTGGTTGATATAATATCAAGTCCGTACCAGACCGCCAAACATTTCTAGCGGCAGAGCCTCGTTTTGAGATTTCCACGATTTCCAGATTCCTGTGTGTCAGAGCACGCTGTACGACAGAGCACGCTACACGACGTGTTTGCAAGGATTAGAACTGTTGCAATATCATAAATTATCCTCCATTGCGGAGAGCTCATACAATCAAGGATTACATCAGGAATACGATGAAAATTATAAATTTACATTAGAAATAGAAAGTGACTCATTCTTCTTTCCATCTATTCCTGAAGACAGTTTGTGTTTTGTAGCACGTAGTACACATCTTGTACACGTACCGTGCAGCAGTCAGTGTGAATTGTGATCTATCACTTTCACTTAAAGTGAAGTTAGGATTGCAGGATAATAGATTTAGAGTCAGGTCATCTTCAGACATATTGTGAAGAAAAACACTGAAGTCAATTGGTCCAATATTGGCAAGTTCACACCACAGATCATCCCGCACTTCAGATGTATATTCACACGACGTAATGATGTGAGACAAGGGATCTGAAAAGAAGTTACCACAGTGTTCGCAAAGATACTTCTCAGTCTTTAACAGTTT
>VKKT01005246.1:53185-68409 GCA_008038995.1 Haliotis laevigata | reverse complement strand
AGCGATGGAGTTTCGCCCACCCCTAATCATTGATTAAAACACCTGAAATTGCCATGCGGTCAAAAAACAAGGCTTTCCTCGGAACTCCACTCCAGCTCGAAATCAGCTAAAGACTCTTTTAACTTCCTCAAGTTCACGGTATCCATAAATTGTACTCCCAAGCAATTATTTAATCGCTTCCTTTGATCATAAACTTGATGGCATTCTTTTGATCACACATTTAATGGCATACTTTGATCACACATTAATCGCAGACTTCGATCATACATTTAATTGCATACTTCGATCATTCATTTGACAGCATACTTTGATCATACATTAATTGCATACTTTGATCATACATTCGATCGCATACATTTATCATGGAATTTATCGCATACTTCATCAGACATTTAATTGCATACTTTGATCATACACGACGAAGGTACCGGTTACACAAAACTAAATGTTTTCCCATAGACATTCTTAGTAACGTTATATTGGTAAAACTAATCGGGCCCTTAACAGCTATTAAATGTACATGTATGCATAGTATGGACTTAAAGTCAAACAAAAAATTGGGGCAAGGTTAAGTACAGGAAGTTGAACACACCAACCCCAGTTCCGCACCAAATGAAGATATCTCTGCACACATTCAGTTTAAGTCATTGTGTTGAAAAAGACAGCACTAAATGTTGATCAGTTACTGGATGGATGTACACTTACAAACCACAAACATCTTACACAAAATCACCCAATCACAGCTGTCAGATGATGCTGCCTGCATCCTACGACAGGTGATTGTTAAACTACAGAATCTGACGAGGTTTAGTATAAACTGTAGTATACTGTTGGAGAGTCGGATCTCCACTCCCCATTATCCCGGTATAATGTATAATGGCGAACAGGCTGCTTTGATTTGTCCAGAAATGCTGTTTCTCAGATTCTTATGTCACTTCACCCTGAGATGTCTACTATGTGAATCTGAATTCAGCTGTTGAAGCTCTTGCAGGCGTTGGTCACGATGGTGATTTCTTGTGGTTTATTGCCTTTTCATCGTACATCTATATATATGTACATCTGAGGAATGTAGTATGATAATGAGTGTGAAAAGATGATGATTAAGACAACCATGTCTTAAGGTACATGAACTAAGACACACTGGTGATAAGGATAGATCCCGATGAAGGAAGAACCGCCAAGAGTTGGAAGAGTCATGCATTCGTTTAAACGATTAAACAGCTTGATTTTCAATATACATTTCTGCATGGTAGTGTTAAACCGGAATAAACTTATTTAAGACGCAACTAGTTGATGATGTTTGTGATGTTCTGTAAAGACTTGTATGGAAGTGTTTGTCATTTGGGAATGTTTGTACTGGAATGCTTGGAAACAAGAGTAACCTTAAAATGTGAGAAAATAAAATGAAATAAAAATCAAACAATATTAAAATTTCAAAATCCATGATTTTGTATGGATTAAGTACAGATAGATTATGAAAATCACACAATAATAGTTGATGAAAACATCCATTTAAATGGTATAAAAATATGTTTCAGGATTTTAGTGGAATAACAAAAACATATCATGAACAATTTCAACCTATGATTCCCTCTGTACCGGTTCTCAGGGACGTACACATATGGACACACTACCGCCACAATACTGATGTGCTAACTCATTGCTCAGCTGCTATCTTCGTTGTAACAACAATATGAATACCTGAATGTAACCATTGGAACGAATAATAAACCCGTTTACGTATATATTTGTGGTTTGAGGAATATTATTCTTATTGTTTCAACTCTTAAAAACCTAGTTCATATGCAGAAAACGCGGAAAATATATTTACTTCTGAGGGAAAGGGTTTAATGCACGATTTATATTAAAAAAATGCACTTTAATACCATTCCTCGACACGTCCATACAAGGAACTGCCTCGATAGACCATCACACTATACTCGGAATCCTCCAAACACTAACACTATCCCTTGACACGTCCATGCAAGGGGCAGCCTCAACAGACAATCACATGTCCACATTCCTGGATACACTATCCTGGGAATCCTCCAGACACTAACACTATCCCTGGACACGTCAATAGAATGGGACTGCCTCGACAAGCCATCACATGTACACATTCCTGGATACATTATCCTCGGAATCCTCCAGACACTAACACTATCCCTGGACACGTCCATGCAAGGGGCAGCCTCAACAGACAATCACATATAAACACTCATGGATAAACTATCCTTGGAATCCTTCAGACATTATTACTATCTCTGGACACGTCCATGCAAGGGGCAGCCTCAACAGACAATCACATATAAAAACTCATGGATAAACTATCCTTGGAATCCTTCAGACATTAATACTATCTCTGGACACCTAAATACATAGACAAGCCTCGATAGACCATCATGTATTCACACTTCTGAATACACTATCCTTGGAATCCTTCACACACTAATACTATCCAGGACACGTCCATAGAATGGGACTGCCTCGATAGACAGTCACATGTACACATTCCTGGATAAACTATCCTGGGAATCCTCCAGACACTAATACTATCTCTGGACATATCCATACAAGGGTCTGCCTCGACAGACAACCGCACATACACACACTCTTAGATAAACTCCTTCTGGGACTATCCTTCAGACACTATCCCTGCACACCTCTAAACACGACTGAGGGCTCTGTTGATTCGCTTCAGTGAATCTTTACATGCACGATCCCTTGAGTCATGCAACTTCATACCTCTCCTGTCCTTGGTGAGGCTGTCGATAGTTCTGTCTGATAATCAAATACGACCCCTCTTCTGCAAGCTCCATCAAAAACTAGGAGTTATAAAGTTCACAATATGGAACCTCAAGCAGAAATAAATACCGTTTACATCAATACTACATGTGTTATATCCCAGCTATAAAGCGTCGGTCTGAAAATAATCGAGACAATCCAGTGATCAACATCATGAGCATCGTTCTATGCAATTGCTATACGATGACATGTCAGCGAGTCTGACCACCCGATCAGTCACCTCTTGTCACCAAGCACGGGTTGCTGAAGACCAGTTCTAAATGTATGCATGTATGCATGTGTGCTTTTATTGCACATTCAATTAACTATAACTATATGGTATGGCACAAGTAGGTTGGAGTGCAATTATCACTGTTGTACACTATGTCGGTATCTGGCCCTGCGAATACATTAATCATAATGTCAGCCACGATAGACCACTGCAACATAGGACTGACCTTTGTGGCGAGGAATTTGGGATAGAAACCAACTCAGGTCTTCACACAGCAGCAGAGAAAGACCCTTGGTGCGCGCTCTTGGAGGCTCCCGAACAATGTTGTACAACTTCGTCTTTTTTGCACTGTCAGTGCTGGGTGAGTCACAGTTTTGTTTCATAGTAATCAGTCGGAATTGGTCTGTAAAATTGTCAAAGTATGGCATCAAAACCGGCCGTGGTTGTGCTTTTACACTTTGATGATAATGTATTGCCACATTTTGAAGTTTTATTGTTAAAACGTGACTGGAGTAGTACTTATGCCTAACATCATTCTTCATGTCATGTTTGGAGGCATTGTTGCTACTTATAAAAAGACAGGAAAGGGCGAACAGTTTGCCTCTATGGCTGCTTGATTTTTCGAAAGACCTGTATATTGTAATTGTTCATATTTATACATTTGAAAAATGAACCCATCACTATTCTATAATTAGTTACATTATCCTGTCGAACATTGTATTGATGATGGAATAAGTAGTGTATATGTCCTGGAAGAGAGGACGAACTAATGGTTTTGTTTATTGTGTATTCGAATTACCAGTGAATGAGTACATGCCTGCTTTTAGCTATTGACTCCCTAGTCGAGAAAGGGAGCAATTTGTCCGTGGAAAATGCTTCAAAACCAGGAAGATATACGTATTACAGCACTCAACATCCCTACTCCAAATCTGAGGCAAAAAATGCAGAAAGCGACCATCAAGTACCGTAAATATATTTTTATGTATGACACATTAAAACCTTTTTTTCTGGCCGCGAATTACTTCAATCAGTCTCATACACATTCCAACACACGTAAGGGTTTCTGTTTAGGATACACTTATCATAACTCGCCCGTTGAAATTAATATGTCCAAGTAATTTCATCATAGAATGAAGTATTTCACAATAACTGGTGTCGTTAAACTGGTGATTTCAGCGTATAATTGACCTATACGAGGTTACATGAAAAAGGTTAACAGCAGGAAGTGTTATTTAACAGAAGCAATTACTTTCCCAATTGATATGACGGAAAGGTCATGTTCGTTATCCTTAATAACAGAGCTATGCTTATCAGTACTTTCATCAGATGTGCAGAATGCGTAAGAACAGATTCTCAGTAAAGTAGTCTGATGCAGACGGTTTTTCAAAATATGTTCGCACTGTATCACTCATAAAGTTCACACTTGTCTTCGAATATAATTTGTGATGTTTAAGGCGGTTGCTCAATACACAGTACTTGGATCCACTGGGCGTACTCTGCTACCAACATGATATTGCATGTGTCCACAGTGAAGACTGTAATGGCAGATCCTGACGGATGCAGGTTGTGCAAAATGGCCTGAGGCATGTTATTCTGGGCTGAATCTCAGGATGATAAAGTCTGATCCAAAGAAAGAAGCGAACGTGCTGTTTCATGTGAAGTTCAGGTTCCTGTTCCATAAGGGTCTGTAATTCTCGCGAGGCGCTACTCCCAGTACTAAGTTGGTTCCCTGCTCCCTTTGTGTGCCAACTTGCATATGCGAGATGGGGCGCAGCTTGCTTCCGGTACCAGATTTCCGGTGACAAGAGACAATTCAGGAACCAGTTCTGGTTACAAATTACGCGATCGCCAAATATGACTTTACTAGACCGGACCAAGTGTACAACCATGTTTGGATGTCACAGCTGTTGACAGTCGTAATATTAAGTTGACTTATTTGGGGATGGTGGGATCGGAAATTTGTTATCCCTGCAAGGATTATCGGTTCCTTGCTGTCAACTTACAACCGTGACACCATTCGAAAAGTTGTGAAACGTTGTTTGTCACCGGAAGTACTAAGTTCTCGCGATGTGCCGTGACCTACTTACGGGCTCTATAAGGACATTTCCGTGTATTCTGTCGTCCTATGGAATTGCTAGTCGAATGAAAAACGCAACATTCAGGTCAATTAAATTTCGTGAACTGTCAGTATATGTTTGAGCTTCACTTCGTTAAATGAAGAAGGATAGGAAGTGAAAGAGTAGAAGAATAAATCAGCAATACCCTGGTCAATGGTTCAGGCTGCACTCCATTTGTAAAGCTAACGTATGCATAAAATCAACACTCGACAAACAATATCGACAAAACATTTTCCATGTAAACAGGGACGGTGAGGTAGCATAGTAGTTAAAGCGTTCGCTCGTCACGCCGAAGACCCGGGTTCTATTCCCAACATGGNCACAATAATAGTTGATGAAAACATCCATTTAAATGGTATAAAAATATGTTTCAGGATTTTAGTGGAATAACAAAAACATATCATGAACAATTTCAACCTATGATTCCCTCTGTACCGGTTCTCAGGGACGTACACATATGGACACACTACCGCCACAATACTGATGTGCTAACTCATTGCTCAGCTGCTATCTTCGTTGTAACAACAATATGAATACCTGAATGTAACCATTGGAACGAATAATAAACCCGTTTACGTATATATTTGTGGTTTGAGGAATATTATTCTTATTGTTTCAACTCTTAAAAACCTAGTTCATATGCAGAAAACGCGGAAAATATATTTACTTCTGAGGGAAAGGGTTTAATGCACGATTTATATTAAAAAAATGCACTTTAATACCATTCCTCGACACGTCCATACAAGGAACTGCCTCGATAGACCATCACACTATACTCGGAATCCTCCAAACACTAACACTATCCCTTGACACGTCCATGCAAGGGGCAGCCTCAACAGACAATCACATGTCCACATTCCTGGATACACTATCCTGGGAATCCTCCAGACACTAACACTATCCCTGGACACGTCAATAGAATGGGACTGCCTCGACAAGCCATCACATGTACACATTCCTGGATACATTATCCTCGGAATCCTCCAGACACTAACACTATCCCTGGACACGTCCATGCAAGGGGCAGCCTCAACAGACAATCACATATAAACACTCATGGATAAACTATCCTTGGAATCCTTCAGACATTATTACTATCTCTGGACACGTCCATGCAAGGGGCAGCCTCAACAGACAATCACATATAAAAACTCATGGATAAACTATCCTTGGAATCCTTCAGACATTAATACTATCTCTGGACACCTAAATACATAGACAAGCCTCGATAGACCATCATGTATTCACACTTCTGAATACACTATCCTTGGAATCCTTCACACACTAATACTATCCAGGACACGTCCATAGAATGGGACTGCCTCGATAGACAGTCACATGTACACATTCCTGGATAAACTATCCTGGGAATCCTCCAGACACTAATACTATCTCTGGACATATCCATACAAGGGTCTGCCTCGACAGACAACCGCACATACACACACTCTTAGATAAACTCCTTCTGGGACTATCCTTCAGACACTATCCCTGCACACCTCTAAACACGACTGAGGGCTCTGTTGATTCGCTTCAGTGAATCTTTACATGCACGATCCCTTGAGTCATGCAACTTCATACCTCTCCTGTCCTTGGTGAGGCTGTCGATAGTTCTGTCTGATAATCAAATACGACCCCTCTTCTGCAAGCTCCATCAAAAACTAGGAGTTATAAAGTTCACAATATGGAACCTCAAGCAGAAATAAATACCGTTTACATCAATACTACATGTGTTATATCCCAGCTATAAAGCGTCGGTCTGAAAATAATCGAGACAATCCAGTGATCAACATCATGAGCATCGTTCTATGCAATTGCTATACGATGACATGTCAGCGAGTCTGACCACCCGATCAGTCACCTCTTGTCACCAAGCACGGGTTGCTGAAGACCAGTTCTAAATGTATGCATGTATGCATGTGTGCTTTTATTGCACATTCAATTAACTATAACTATATGGTATGGCACAAGTAGGTTGGAGTGCAATTATCACTGTTGTACACTATGTCGGTATCTGGCCCTGCGAATACATTAATCATAATGTCAGCCACGATAGACCACTGCAACATAGGACTGACCTTTGTGGCGAGGAATTTGGGATAGAAACCAACTCAGGTCTTCACACAGCAGCAGAGAAAGACCCTTGGTGCGCGCTCTTGGAGGCTCCCGAACAATGTTGTACAACTTCGTCTTTTTTGCACTGTCAGTGCTGGGTGAGTCACAGTTTTGTTTCATAGTAATCAGTCGGAATTGGTCTGTAAAATTGTCAAAGTATGGCATCAAAACCGGCCGTGGTTGTGCTTTTACACTTTGATGATAATGTATTGCCACATTTTGAAGTTTTATTGTTAAAACGTGACTGGAGTAGTACTTATGCCTAACATCATTCTTCATGTCATGTTTGGAGGCATTGTTGCTACTTATAAAAAGACAGGAAAGGGCGAACAGTTTGCCTCTATGGCTGCTTGATTTTTCGAAAGACCTGTATATTGTAATTGTTCATATTTATACATTTGAAAAATGAACCCATCACTATTCTATAATTAGTTACATTATCCTGTCGAACATTGTATTGATGATGGAATAAGTAGTGTATATGTCCTGGAAGAGAGGACGAACTAATGGTTTTGTTTATTGTGTATTCGAATTACCAGTGAATGAGTACATGCCTGCTTTTAGCTATTGACTCCCTAGTCGAGAAAGGGAGCAATTTGTCCGTGGAAAATGCTTCAAAACCAGGAAGATATACGTATTACAGCACTCAACATCCCTACTCCAAATCTGAGGCAAAAAATGCAGAAAGCGACCATCAAGTACCGTAAATATATTTTTATGTATGACACATTAAAACCTTTTTTTCTGGCCGCGAATTACTTCAATCAGTCTCATACACATTCCAACACACGTAAGGGTTTCTGTTTAGGATACACTTATCATAACTCGCCCGTTGAAATTAATATGTCCAAGTAATTTCATCATAGAATGAAGTATTTCACAATAACTGGTGTCGTTAAACTGGTGATTTCAGCGTATAATTGACCTATACGAGGTTACATGAAAAAGGTTAACAGCAGGAAGTGTTATTTAACAGAAGCAATTACTTTCCCAATTGATATGACGGAAAGGTCATGTTCGTTATCCTTAATAACAGAGCTATGCTTATCAGTACTTTCATCAGATGTGCAGAATGCGTAAGAACAGATTCTCAGTAAAGTAGTCTGATGCAGACGGTTTTTCAAAATATGTTCGCACTGTATCACTCATAAAGTTCACACTTGTCTTCGAATATAATTTGTGATGTTTAAGGCGGTTGCTCAATACACAGTACTTGGATCCACTGGGCGTACTCTGCTACCAACATGATATTGCATGTGTCCACAGTGAAGACTGTAATGGCAGATCCTGACGGATGCAGGTTGTGCAAAATGGCCTGAGGCATGTTATTCTGGGCTGAATCTCAGGATGATAAAGTCTGATCCAAAGAAAGAAGCGAACGTGCTGTTTCATGTGAAGTTCAGGTTCCTGTTCCATAAGGGTCTGTAATTCTCGCGAGGCGCTACTCCCAGTACTAAGTTGGTTCCCTGCTCCCTTTGTGTGCCAACTTGCATATGCGAGATGGGGCGCAGCTTGCTTCCGGTACCAGATTTCCGGTGACAAGAGACAATTCAGGAACCAGTTCTGGTTACAAATTACGCGATCGCCAAATATGACTTTACTAGACCGGACCAAGTGTACAACCATGTTTGGATGTCACAGCTGTTGACAGTCGTAATATTAAGTTGACTTATTTGGGGATGGTGGGATCGGAAATTTGTTATCCCTGCAAGGATTATCGGTTCCTTGCTGTCAACTTACAACCGTGACACCATTCGAAAAGTTGTGAAACGTTGTTTGTCACCGGAAGTACTAAGTTCTCGCGATGTGCCGTGACCTACTTACGGGCTCTATAAGGACATTTCCGTGTATTCTGTCGTCCTATGGAATTGCTAGTCGAATGAAAAACGCAACATTCAGGTCAATTAAATTTCGTGAACTGTCAGTATATGTTTGAGCTTCACTTCGTTAAATGAAGAAGGATAGGAAGTGAAAGAGTAGAAGAATAAATCAGCAATACCCTGGTCAATGGTTCAGGCTGCACTCCATTTGTAAAGCTAACGTATGCATAAAATCAACACTCGACAAACAATATCGACAAAACATTTTCCATGTAAACAGGGACGGTGAGGTAGCATAGTAGTTAAAGCGTTCGCTCGTCACGCCGAAGACCCGGGTTCTATTCCCAACATGGRTACAATGTGTGAAGCCCATTTCTGGGGTCCCCCGCTATGATATTGCTGGCATATTGCTAAAAGCGACGTAAAATCCAACTCACTTATTCACTATTCCATAATACGTCAAAATGTTTGTTGATTTTTGTTGAAATCTGTGAAAGGAGAATTTTAGCTATGATATAAGGATATCCTGTTCCCTTGCTTGATAAAGATTATAGAGCTTAAGTCGATGAAATACGCTATTGACATGAATGCTGAACCCTCCCGAGACTGGGTTTTAATATGACATGGGCAAAAGCAGAGACAAAATTAGACATGAACAAAAATCTGATATTATTAAAAATGCATGATTTATACTCGTTAATTCATTAAAGGCACTATTTCACACCACACTTCTCTGTAAATACATAATGCATTTCTGTCAATAATAATAGCTATCAGCCCTCAGGGAAGCTACCATATATTTCATTTTTAAAGAAATTCGTTTTAAATTACAATATTAAGTTAAACAGTTCGGATGAAATAATGCAACGCTGCATTAAGTCGACTCTCCCGCGGTCTTCCGGTCGACCATTATTTCAAGCTAACCCTATAGAGTGAAGTGCCTTGGAGCGCTCTTAACGAATATTCTGTAATTCCTTTGGAGACAGAACTCAGTCCTAGACAAAATGACTCTAATGTGTGGCGCAAAAACATACGTGCAACATGTGATTGAAACCAGTTCGGCAAACACCGACAACACCGCGTGCGACAGTTTTCGATGTATATGGCAAGTGTTATCTGTTTGAAAGCTGTTCGCCTGGAAGTTTCAATTATCGATTTCAGGCAAGTCGTAAGGTATAATTAGTCTTTTATTGCATCAGTATGAAGCTTAAGTTAGCGCATATGCCCCAATATATATATAATATATCAAATATTTTCGAAAACGTGTGAAATGTGCCTTCAACGTTACTATTTCACCTCTTCATGTATTGCGTGTGTCTTCTGTTCCAGTCAGCGTGAGTCGTGGTCAAGAATGTATGCAGAATGCTGCGATGGAGATGGCGACATGTAGCAGGAGACTGAACATTATAGGGAGTGAGGGAGCAGTGAGCGACGTCTGCAGGTGCGTGTGACGGAAAGGTTTGGGTGAGTGAGTGAGTTTAGTTTTACGCCGCTTTTAGCAATATTCCAGCAATATCACGGCGGGGGACACCAGAAATGGGCTTCACACATAGTACCCGTGTGGGGAATCGAACCCCGACGTGACGAGCAAACGCTTTAACCACTCGACTACCCCACCGCACCGGCTGGGTTGTGGGGTGGGTCAAACATTAGATTACAGACCGGCGGACAAGGTCCATCTGCAGTGTTGAAGGCTCTAAACGTGGAATGTCGTTTACCATTCAATAACATATGGACTATGTGCAAACTTTTATTGTGTTTAAGTTTGAGTTTTGCCTACAAGATCTGGAAATAAGAACGACAAGAACAAGAAAGCGTAGTCAAGTTAAAATTGTGATTCCAGCTTTATCATGAGCATCTGTATATAAATGACAATCAATTAATGCTGAGACCATGTGTTTGCAACAAACGTTTATCAACTGATAGGCATATGGCATTTTTTTCAACAAAACTACACAACCAAGCAAGAGAATATTTAAGAGCGATTTTTGCCCAAAGTACTTTTGGAATGGTTTGTTGATCCAAGGAGGAGGTGGAGTAGCCTAGTTGGTAAAGCGTTCGCTCGTCACGCAGAACGCCCGGGTTCGATTCCCCACATGGGTACAATGTGTGAAGCCCATTCCTGGTGTCCCTTGATGTTGCTGGAATATTGCTAAAAGCGGCGTAAAACCCTACCCACACACTCACTCAGACCGTTATCCAAGGACTCCTCTGTACACAACCCATGGGATGCTTGGAGTCCTCTGTAATTACCCAAGGACTTCTCTGTAAGAATCCATGGACTCCTCTGAACATTACCTTTGAACTCCTCTGTAATAGTCTATGGACTCATCTGTACATAATCCTTGGATTACCTTGTAATAATCCAAGGACTCCTCTATGATAAACCACGGACTCCTCTGTACATAATCCATTCATTCCTCCAATTTACCTGGATACCCTTAATATAAAATCCCTGGTCCTCTTCTTCGATGTTTTCCTTTCATAAAAAGAGACTCCTTTTCGTACAGTCTAGTGATAATATTTCAAATTAACAGTTATATTGTTTGTCTGTTTACAGAGAGGCCAGGAAGACTCTTATTTGCATGCAAAGGGTTTTGGGAGACTGTCCACAGTTGAGTGTACATATGGCTGGACAAATGGAAATGATGGAGAATACAATCAACCAACAATGTAAGTATTTAGAATCAATATCGTCTCAAACAGGCTTCATTTCCTTACATTGTAATGGAAACAGACCCAATTAGCGTTGAGCTACATGTTCGCATTCACATACATGTACAAGTGTTCGACGAGCCGGATAGTACTATAGTTTCACGTGTGTACCATGTACGCGTGGACAAACTGTTTCATGTACACATGAACACACACGTGGCTATTGCCGGAACACTGTCACCTGTATACGTGGTCGAACACCTGCCTATGTTCCAAGTCACTCAGGCCTTTATCACCAAGAGCTCATTTATACATGCACGAATGTTGGTGTAGGGGAACACTCCAACAGTATCATTTGCGAAAACATGCAGGACCATCTGTTAAAGTGAGTTTTCCAGGTTCGACTTGCAGCAATAACTTTTAGTTAGTTGGTTTGTTGTTTAACACCGCACTCAGCCAAATTCCAGCTACATGGCGGCGGTATGTAAATTATCGAGTCTGGACCAGACGAACCAGTGGTCAACATCATGAGCATCAATCTACGCAATAGGGAACCGATGACACGTGTCAACCAAGTCAGCGAGCCTGACCATCGGATCCCGTTAGCAGCCTCTTAAGCAACAACTAGCCTTGGAGTTGCAGTAATAATATAGGTTTTGGTCGCATACAACTCTTATCATGCGAAATTCTCACACAAGCCATGGAAACATGGATTCATCAGGAGAAAAAGAAAAGCCAGCAGAGGATAGAGAATCATACAAGTCTGAGGAGATGTTAGTACAGTACAATAGGTGATGAAACCATCAATCAACCGTGAGCAGGGTCATTAGATGCCTCCAGCATACCACCAAGATCCTTGTCATTGATAACCCCCCCTCTATGTTTACTACAGGCTTCACTATCCCTTTGCTTATACTGCAGGCTTCATTTGTTAACGTTTCTGTCTACATAGGCGATAGAACGTTATTGTTACAGCCATGCCCTATTGTACTGTACAAACATCTCAAACTTGTATACATGATTCTCTATCCTCACACTGGCTTCTCTTTTCCACATGATGAAGCCATTTTAAAAAATCCTGGTAAGTTTGAATTTACTTTGAAAGCTTTGGAACTTACGTACCCTCTCAGGAGGACAATAAGTTTACAGTGCTTTAACCCCCTTTAAGGATACAGTCCTGAACAATCTCAGTTGGTAATCTAACCTACCAATTATAAAACTTTTATCTATTTACAAAACATATAAAAATATATGTAACAATTCTGTTTCTTTTAAAAATTCAATAATTAACTGATAATTGACACTTAAAAGATCTTTGGTTGTTTTGACATTTCGTGCAACACAGACAAAGAGATGCCACTCTGAGATGGACATAGATCTAAGCGCTTTGATTAGTGGAGAGCTTGTGACTTGTAATGGTAATTAGGACATGTTTTATGTCTTACAAGTCGTGCGCAACCTGTATGCAGTTTTAAATCGTAACGACAAGGGTATTCGGATGTTGCAACTGTGTTGCATGCTTGAAGCAGCACCGGTTGAACGCACCTTAAGATGAACAGATGAGGAGAGTTAGGTGCAGAGATGTGCATGACGAGGAGGAAAACGAAAGGTTTTCGTTGTGAGAAGGTTGCTGGTCCTGGGCCCTCTGGTCTTATTATCAAGGGAACTTTAGAGAATGGTCTTTATGATGTACTGACAACCGAGAGTATTACACTCGACTGATTGATTGTCCATGTTAGAAATGACTTCAATATCTTTTCACATCTTTACACTCATATAGACAAATATAATCGGCAGATTTAGGAAAATGATCACTGTCAAACCACGTATTCCTTTCTGTGAACGGAGCCGTCGAGCAATACCATGTTATGCAGGACCAGCCCAGGACCAGTTTCCAGTTTTCAGTTCTGTTTTTAAGACATTACATTACGCTATTGTTTGATGGTATATTTAATCCGTCGATTATATTCAGGTCCAGATGTGCCAACAGAAGCTCCTGAAACAGAAGCTCCAGAGACAGATGCTCCTGAAACAGATGCTCCTGAGACAGATGCTCCTGAAACAGATGCTCCTGAGACAGATGCTCCTGAAATAGATGCTCCTGAGACAGATGCTCCTGAAACAGATGCTCCTGAGACAGATGCTCCTGAAACAAATGCTCCTGAGATAGATGCTCTTGAAACAGAAGCTCCTGAGACAGATGCTCCGGCAACGGATGCTGCTCCTCGTTCCCAATGTTCCCCTAATGATGTTAATAGAATAGCAAGATGCGCTAATAGACTGCAGAGATTTGTGGGCCGATCGACCATAAAATGCCAGTAAATATCTTGCCGTGATCCAGAAAAAGACACCAGCAAATCTTTGTTTTTTTATCTATTTGTTTTGCTAGGAACTGAGTGAATATATGATATACCCCAACACCTGACGCAAATAGACATGAGTGTCATGGTTACATTTGCATTAACTATCTGTATCTTGTCTTTATGTTCTCTGTACACAACTCTATTTGCCAGATATTTTAACGAATGTTTAATGTTTACAGCAAAGTTAGAAGAACGATGAATTGTCTGAGTAAAACCATGCAGCGATGTCCTCATCTGCTCGACGATAGGAACAATCATATCGGAACATTACGCCGACACCTTTTGCAAGTCTGTAAGTCTGTGAAAAGACAGAACGGTCTGTGAGTGGAGTGAATAGTCTTCATCTGAAGCGAATGATCTGAGAGTGGTGAGAATGGCCTGTAGATGGAGCCAATGATCTGTGCAAAGAATTTGGACGACTTCCAATTTGCTGTGAATCAGAACAGGCAGAACAGTCACATGTCACAAAATACAATACAGTAAGGAGGTGTATACATACATATGTAAATATATACAGACAGGGAATGTGTTCAGTTCGACTGCGTGGGGAGTAATAATAGTACTACGAATAATAGTACATATATGATATTATGTACAAAAAGGTGTGGTTCAGTGATATGTAACTGCTTAAACGCAGAATAAATGAAACCTTTTGAAGAGGAGGTCTTCTCTCGTCTCCAGTCTGTGTGATACTGATCTGTTGCAGGTGTTGAGACAAACGCGTTGCCTGAAGAGCCTACAGGGTACCCAGAGACTGGGGAGGTGGGAGAAGAAGGAGAAGACGATGAAGAGGAGGAGGTGGAAGCGTGTCCTGCAGACTTCATGTCACGAATTCAGAGATGTGCCGAAGACATGGGCAACGCGATGATGAGTATAGGATCAGGGGCGGCAGATTTAACCGAGTCATGCAGGTGAGTGGGGACGGTTGATGCAGCAACTGGTATCAGTTGGCCAATATTTCGGGACACTTTACGAAAACTCCATGAAATGATAACCCTCTTGAAATCCTTAAATGATTATGATGTTGACGATGACGATATGACGATGATCATATGGTGACGACCATGATGATGACGAGGACGATATGATGACGACGGTGATGCTTATGATGATGATGATCATGTTGTTGTTGTTGTTG
>VKKT01005245.1:32371-44295 GCA_008038995.1 Haliotis laevigata | reverse complement strand
CAGCGGAAAAGTAGGTAAACTAATAAACAAACACAACCACTGAAACTACAAATTAGGTTAATTAAAAAGGTAGACATTCTCGAAAAGGAAATAACAACGGCTGACGAAACAAGTCGACCCGCACTCGTTCTGAATAGCGGCGATGAAACGATTGCCTGGAAAACAGGTAGAGTGCCGGGCGTTGACACACGACCACAGCGCTCAATCACCCATACGCACAACCTGCCTTCGCAGCCTAGAATATAGGATGGAATGTATATATAGAAACAGAAAACAGGTCTCGGGGTTTGCCCAAGCGTATTGGAACAGTATTTACTGTTATACTCGGACTGTGACCCTTCACGGGTCAAGGGGATTTGTTTATAGATGTAAGTCAGGTGAAGCTGAAGTGTTGATAGAGTAGCCAGTCATTGGTACAGACTATTTGTGACAGTGTATATGATTGCGTACTCCAGGGATGAAGGGTTTGTTTTCAGCTATAAATACTGCCCTGCTTGACGTGTAGCATACAATGGCAGGTAAAATGATCAAGTGAATGATGTCCAGGCCTTACTTCAGCGCAGGGCCCTGAACGAGCACTTAATGTCGCGTAAAACTGAGCGGTGACTTAAATGTGCCATTTAAGTGAACTTTGAAAAGGGACACACCCAAACACACAGACTCACACGCGCGCACACACTCTTTCTCACACGCACATTTTCACACATGGACACACACACAGCACTTACACGCACTCTTTCACACACACACACACACATGGTCACACACACCAAAAAAACACGGTCACACACACTCTTTCTCTCTCACATACACTTTCTCAACCATGCAAAACACACACACACGCACGCACACACAAACATACACACTCTCACACATACGGACACACTTTCTCACACACCGCTCACACGCACATGCAAACACCCCCAGCCACCCCACGCGCGCACGCACACACACACACTACGGCTCTCTCGCCCACACACGTGCCCATTTACAAACACACACATGGGTGTACAGTCTATCTCAGTCCCTAATTCTTTTAATTTTCTCTTCTGCCCAACCTTTACAATATGCTATGGCTCCGGACGAAGCAAGTCTAGAATTTCCACATCTTCAGTTTTGAAACCCCGATTTTAAATGATCTCAAGTAGTTCGACTAAAGCGACTTGTTTGTTTCTATCAAAAGCGTATATTTAGTGACTGAGCTCACCTGGGTGTGAAAGTACTGCTTCCTCTAACTGTGGACACTACCACCCATACTTCCTTCTGGCAGGTGTGTGGTCAAATTTAGATGTTACCATGGCAACCTGTTGTCGATCGCGACAATTCTGTCATGTTTTGACAGTGACTGACATTGTCATAGCTCTCAGGCGACGATGGACTCAATCTATACCAGATGTTGATAGACTTGATTGAGTTAAGCAGTTGTGTAATTTGATAACCTATTGATACTATTGTAATTTTCATATTTTGCACATATGGTTATTATATCAGCTAAGTCTCCATATATTTCAACCGTATCATTGGCACCGGTGACAACTATAATTAATATAGTCAAATTTAAAAATATTGTATCCTAATGTGAAAATAGATGTACAGGCAAATTGTTGATGACATTGATGCTTATTACATAATCCAATAACATGTCTGGTCAATGGAACTAATCTATTATGGAATAAAAGTCCCAGACCATACCGTTTATCTGAATACAAATTTCTTCTCGAAACGCCAAAAGGATATCGATCAGTATCGATTGTCAGTGGGATAGCTTAGACATTGACGAGGCAGTCGTCAGAGCGTCATGGTGACGATCGTAGTATTGATCAAATAGACCTACACGGAATTATTCAAGTGAAATGGCGCGCCCAGCAACCAGACACAGCTGTCAGTCAGCTGTATTTATAACCGATCTGTCATACACATCTATTGATCTGCAATCGACACGTGATTGTTTCAGCGTTACTCCTGCAGTACATGTCTATTGGAAATGAATATTTTTGTTCGAATATTGTATGGACTTATAACTGACTCAGATTGATATTAAATGTTTTAATAACACCTGTGTATTTTATTTGTGAGTAAATCTATTCATTTGCAACCGATGCGTGATTGTTTCAGCATTACTCAAATTGTACCTGCGGTATAGGTTTATTTGAAATGAATATTTTGGTTCGAAAATTGTATGCAGGTTAATATTGAATATGTACATACACCTGTTTATTTTATTTGTGTACATGTCTCCTTCATTAAAACTTTAAATTAACACAACAGCTCGTTAGTCGAGATTTCAAAGGTGTCGATTTCATATTCTTGAAATGGCTGTCAGTGAGTGAAAACATTTAAAACCCGCGTCGTGATATTGCTGGAATATTAAAACGGCGTAAATTTGTTGACTAAGTCTTAAAACTTGTTACCCTCTGTTTGAAAATGTATACCGTTTCAAATAACCATGCAAATCAAACTAACACCCTCCCTCATCACCCCTTCCCATAAAGATGTACACATCCCATCTCGCAAGTGATACCTGACACCCCTGATCACCTGTTACAACAACATACTTGTGCAAGCTGCAGTAGACTTGCCCAAGTCTATAAGGTAATAATTAATAGTATAAATGAACATAAAAAATATAATTAACACAGTGGTGTCCTTAGAATGTACTGACCGCTTACGTAGACTCGCCTCTTTAAAGGATAGAATTGCTGTCCACCCATAGACTTAGCATTCAGTACAGCCTTGGAGCAAGGCTAATTTTGCAAGGATGATGTTTGTGCGATGGTACACATGGGTCACTGACTCAATGCTCAGCATAGTCTGTCTCACAGTCACCGAACCACATTATTTCCCCTACTGCCTAGCCCTCCCTGCAATGCGAAAGCTCTAAATGAAGCAAGTCTAGATTTCCCCCGAATCTCTCAGCTCACTAGAGCTCCTTTTCAATTTAAATGGGTTTATTTGTTACTAATTAATTATATATATTCAGAGACTAAGCGTTAGTCTACGCTCAGCTGTATACAACACCGAGCATTGTACGTAACATACTACTCGATAATAACAGTTAACTCGTCACAGGCCAGTTGGTGCATACTCCTCACACCACTCGACCTGCACCTGAACGCATCCAACCAAACCAAGCAGCTCAGTACATGACTAATTGCTACTTTTTCAAAAGGTATGCATTGTGACATATGCAATACCTTTTTGTTGCTGATTGTTGATGATAGCCAGGTGTTCGCAGAGCATGTATTGTATTCAAAGCATACATGTGGTATGTGAACTACTGTGTATGTTATAGGAGTAATTTCTGTACTAGCTCCGACCGGTGCTATTGTTCAGTTATGTGGGTCGGATGTCTACCTATTCAAATGTCGTCGCAGGGTTCGAGTCCCAAAATGGCTTCAGTATGTCAAGTCTGATTGGTGTCTCAGCTGAGCTGCTTTGTTGAGCACCCAGAATTCTACAACGGTTGGTTGGAATCTAGGTTTGCCCTGATTATGATTGTAGGCGTGTTATGACCGTATCCGTGGCTTCCACTGAAGTGGTAGGCTTCTCTGTGGCGTATGACTCCCATGTTCTATGACGTCGATTTTTAAGCCCACATTAAGCTGACAGCCTGTGATTTAACTGGCATACTCTTCCAAGCGGAGTTTTGGGTCGGTGGGCTAGCCTAGTGTGTAGAGCATTCGCTCGTCACGCCGAGGACCCGGGTTCGATTCCACACATATTTAATATATATGAAGCCCATTCCTGGTGCTCCCAGATATTCCAGGAATATTGCTAAAAGCTGTGTAACACCATACTCACTGACCTCAACGCGGCATTGAACGCCCGCCAGAATATTTATAAAAACGCTGGGGCGGTGAGGTAGCCTAGTGGTTGAAGCATTCGGTCGTCACGCCGAAGACCCGGATTCGATTCCCCACATGGGTACAATGTATGACACCCATTGCTTGCTGGAATATTGCTAAAAGCGGTGTAAAAATCAACTCACTCATGCACTCGCTCCTAAAAACGCCACGATAGACATCTTTTCACTGACACAAGTCTTTTGGGATGGAAAGATAGCTCAATGGTGAAACATCAACTACAATCTGGAATTCGCATAACAATGATAGGTTCCTGGCATGCCAAGATACGGAGCTCTACACAATGAATTGCGGCGACTGGGTCAGAATATCTGACCCTATTCCAGACATAGCATTTCACGATGTCAGCGGTATGTTAGGGCAGAATGATTTGTTCCTGTGCCAGACATACAATTTCGCCATGTCAACGAATTTAGATGTGGTCAGCAGACTACTTGAACTTAACATCAGCTGACCTCTCATCAAGAACATTCGAGTGTTCTGGCCGATTCGTTAAGTCTGGTATTGACCAGACAGCCCACACTATACGTCACGTCTGATCTCGGCCCGGCAGCTTATGAGTTAGGTCTCGAGCGAACTGCTTTCAGGAACACCGCTGGTCAGCAGGAGAGGTCAGGAACAGGTCAGCTCCACTGTTAACTTAAAACAACGGTGTAAAGCATTGCTTGGTGTGGGCCAAGTCGGTCCCCTCATTTACTACAAAGATGGAGGCTTGTACACAGGTTTTGGGTGCAATAATGTACAGAAGTAATGATCCCCTCCTAATACTTGTTGGATGAACCTCCCATGACCTTGTAATGCTTTTCGTGACCCTCCCTGACAAGACAAATTCAACAGCAGTTTATGTTTTATTTTGTGTTTTTTTAACGCCGCACTCAGCAATATTCCAGCTATATGGCGGCGGCCTGTAAATAATCCAGTCGGGACCACACAATCCAGTGATCAACATCATGAGCATCGATCTACAAAATCGGGATACGATGACATGTGTCAACAAAGTCAGCAAGCCTGGCCATCCGATCCCGTTAGTCGCCTTTAACGACAAGCATGGGTTGCTGAAGACCATGTCTGACTCAGGTCTTCGTGGGCGGGTTTGATATATTTTGAAATGCCCACATAAGCACAACCCTCCCCACTTATATGTATTCCCCTGACTCTCTCTCCTCCTCACCCCAATGACCAGTCCTAAAATCTTAAGCTGATCATGCAACAGAGACATCCTTGCTTGAGAGACACTCTGTCAGTCTCTGACTTATAAGTATCACATTAGGATATTATTTTAAGTTTAGAGAGCCGTACGATTTGTTAGACCGAAATGTGATGACAGTGGTACGCCATTCGTAGTTATTAGTCTTATTTTGATCTTATTAGTGCCTGTTGTTTATAATGATTTGCAGTCCAGCAGAATCTATTTATGTATGTATATAGAAGACTGGTTTCTATAGGTCAATAAACAAAGGGATAACGTGTGCTCCCTGTTAACGAGGCTAACAAGCTGACCGCCGGCTATAACTATGTTTCAGAATCTGCAATATGGTGGCGGGAAAGACGTGTGATGGTCAGGGTCTGACGTCACAAACGGTGACCGTTGCCACTGACAACGGCAGATTGGCTCCAGAAACAGACGTCAGTAATCAAAGGTCATCGCGGGTTGAAATGCCAGACATCGACAGAAGTGACGATTGTTCCGATGCTTGCAACAAATCACAGGACGACAACCAGCATAGCAATATGGCGGCGTCTTCGAATGGTCCTGCACACACCCCAGACCACAAGAAGCAAGACAACGTGCACGCAGACCCCTTCAGCAACACCGATTACACCGACTCAGTCGGTAGTGCAGATAGTACAAAGTTCTTGCTGCCTCTGAAAGACAATGACTCCATCGTTCACGACTGCACTCAGTCAAGCCTCGATATTTCTGTCTCCCCCAAAATCTCCATCAACGATGTTGTGATAGACTGCTACGAAAACAGGAATTACACAGACTCCGTAACGTCTCACTTCTCCGCAAGCCAACCTCTCCTCAACACAACGGACAACATCCGTAACTTCGTCAAAGAAGTAGAGACCCCCGTCCTTGGTCTTATCGACCACCCAGGGTTTATGTCCTCACAGAGAGATCTCTCAAGCACGAGCAACATCACCTTCGCCTGTCAGAAAGCCTTGAAGTACCTTCAGGACGAACGGGTGGCTAGCTCTCTTCTTCTACCCGGAAGCGCCAAGGACGTGTCGAAGCTGCCTCCAGAAGACGGGAATGGTCCTTATGATGTTGACCACAACATCGTTCCAAGCGGGCGCCACACACGCAACCTAATAGCCCTCAGTGTTAGCATAACAATGGCTTTCATAGCTAGCGGAACTCTCCGCAACCTCCAGACAAGTCTGAACCACGAAGGGGGCGTTGGCGTAATATCTCTGGCCATGACCTTCATGGGGTTCATGATTGGAAGCGTATTCAGTCCGTTCCTTGTCCAGAACTTTCACCCCTACCGCGCCCTCCTTGTATCCATGCTTCCCTACCTTCTGTACATAGCTGCTAACTTCTACCCCGCAATGTGGCTTATGACCCCAGTCTCCTTACTATGGGGGGTCAGCTTTGCATTGATGTGGAACGCTATGAGTACCTACATCACCTTCCTAGCCAAGGGCTACTCCGAAAAGAAGAAACAAGATTACGAAATTGTCCTCAGTCGATTTTTCGGCATCTTCTATCTTGTATGGCAACTGTACATGATCTTTGGCAACCTCATTGCATCCCTTGTCCTCACATACGCCAACCCTACTGGCGCTACCGCTTCCAGTGTGACGTCCAACTATTCTGTCATTAATCAGACACTAACCAACCAATCCACGTATTCCTTCCCCAATGAGTCTGTGATACTAAACTCCTCATCACCGCCATCCCATTTGCTGTGCGGAGCGAATTACTGCCATCATTACACCATCAGCAGTGCAGGGTCAACTGACAATTCATTTGCCAAGTATGTACTTTATGGCGTGAACTCGGGAGTCATGCTGTTGGCGGTTCTTATCGCCTTCTTCCTTTTGGAACCCCTTAACAGTCGGCTTTTTAGTGCCACCATTTCATGCAACGTGGTCAAGACGCAGATTGTCTCCCTTGGCAGGTTCGCCTTAAACCGGAAGTTCCTGTTGCTATGCCCCCTTCTCCTGTTCAGCCAGATGCAGGCGGCTTTCGCCAGCGGTGAAATTGCAAAGGTGAGCTATCACTCCCCTTGATGTTGCAATAAAGACACAAATCATAATCATTTCGTTCAAAACAAATAAGGGCGGTGGGGTAACCTAGTGGTTAAAGCGTCCTCTTGTCATGCCGAAGACCTGGGTATTATTCACCATATGGGTACAATGTGTGAAGCCCTTTTCTGGTGACCCTCGCTTAAATATTGCTAGAATATTGCTAAAAGCGGCGTAAAACCAAACTCACTCAATCACAACAAATAACGATAAATAAGGCCAACAGCCCTCAATGTACCGTATTTTCAGTCCTGGTAAAACAATGATCACATGTTGAAGAAATATTTGAATAACTAAGGTAGTATATTTAGAAAATAAATGGTGTTTGAGGATTTTATCTTCAGAAGTTATAATGATATCCTTTTGCGTCTATTTCTTCAGGCATTTGTGACGTGCCCAATTGGAGTTCACATGGTTGGGTACACCCTCATCTGTATGGGTGTATCGGGCAGCCTCAGTGCTTACTTAAGCGGGTGGCTGTGTAGATACGTAGGCCGGACTGTCATGATCGGATCAGGTATGTCCCTTCTTGTATTTCCTTTGTTTTGTAAGGTAGGGTTAATTGTACTTCGCTCCATAATTGTTTGATATATGCTTCATTTGGTAACATGGAGCTGCATCAGCAGAATCTAGATTATTTCATTTATCATTGTGTATAAACTGTAACTTGATGTTTATTAATCACCATCTTTTTCTCCCGGATCTTGTCTTCCCTAGTTGAATGACACCTGCATATTGTCATTAATTCAATTTCAGAAATAAAGAAATATTAATTCCACAGAATCACCGTGAGAAGTTTATGAAGACAATGAAACTTTACCAATCTGACAACAGAGGTTGCGAAACTATCCCTAAGACAAAAATCATTCTCTCATCATGATCGAAATTCCAAAAATGAAATCAGAACTCGACTTTCGAAAAATATTTAAAAATAAAATATCATTCCACGTCCTTCATTTTGCATCGCCAAGGATAGCTGGCTTGCTACATCTTCGTAGTGGTGATTCAATATGGCCGCCAAAATGGCCGCCATTAGCATCACCAGTCTCAGCCCTTGTTTGGGCTGGCGGGCTAGTTATCCGCCTTCCCATCTATCAGACAATGCATATGCTATGTTCCTGTTTCAGTCTCTTGAATTTAGGTTTGGTATATCACCACAAGACACCATTGTAAGAATCCTTTCTTCATGCTGAGTGCGACTATCAAATTAAGTCTTCCACCCATCATGTCTCTCGTTAACCGAAAAGTCCCCCGTCAGTGACGTCAAAAGGGGAACATTTTCCGATTGGTGAGTAATGAGCATGCGCAGTCATGCCTAGGACGACGGTAAGGAGACAGGTGCTAGCGTGCTTGCTTGTTGACATAAACACAGGGTCTTCTCTGTAAGACCAAACGTCAGATCCGAATCACACAACCGAAAGTTTCTGTGGATTTGGACAAAGAGGAAATTATTTTTGTTCCTGATTAAGGAATGTAGGTTGTATTTGTTTTATGATTAGTTTTAGCATTGGAGAAACAAGTCCCGCTTTTCTGTGAAAATATTTTTGGGTCCTAGATGCTTCCATTAAACTTTTGCTACGTATTGTCACCGATCTGACTCGCAACACCTGATTGTATTCTGCGTTGACTAAAAAAACATACATGTTTAACATTTCGGTCAATCAATAAACGCGTGTGTGTTTAACATGTGTTCCTTTGCGTAAATGCGTGTGCGTTTGCATGTGTGTGTTTAGTCTGTAAAATACATGTATGTTTTTTGAAGATTCAACCTTAATGCACATTCGGTCACTATAACTCAAGTACCAGGTCTCGATTGATTAATCGAAATCAGCTGATGCAAGTCAGAATGTTTTTTAATTTCTATTTGCATTATATCAGAATGAAAGGATTATATCTGTATAATACAGGTGGTTTCAACAAATCATGAAAGCAAATAATAGTACTTTGGATAACGGTTATTGTTCTATTTTCATTATGTTTCAAATCAGTTGTGGATAGTATTTTTGGACTAAAACACGAATTTGAAGGAAACATGATTTGTTGAAATAATCTGGAGGCGTGCAATGTGACACAATGTATACTTATGTACGAGTCATGCAAACAGCATCTTTAATCAGAATCACAGAGACTCACATTTACATGTATAAGCTGTGAGGCCAATGTATATATTTACTTACATATAACATAAATTAAAGGCTTCATCTAAGATCAGTTTTCGACACTGAAATCCTTTTTGATAACGAGAGTACAACAATCAACCTACGTTTTTCTCCCACAAATTAAAAAAAATGAAACAATTATGATACCAATATTTAATTCCGTTTGTATTCGACTTCTTGTAAAGTGAATGCCCACACGTTCCAACGCTTACTCTGTGCAAGAAATTAGATGATGCCTTTAAACACTAAGATTTTTAAACATTAGCTTATAAACAATAGACTTTTAGTTAATATTCAGTTTATCATTCACAGGATTTATCCTGTTGGAGTATCGGCCAGGTAAGTATGAGTGATAAAAGTAAGTAATCGTTAGTACGGCTCATAACGTACGCCTGACCCACTGAACTTGCGCGGCTGTGAAGTCATTGTTAGATATATAGGCAGCGGAAGATTAGTTTGTTGGCATTGTAAGGTTTTGTTGCATTTAGGTAGTACCAGCCATTGTTATTGTGTTCTTTACCAGTCAATACTGTGATTTGTACAACGTGGCCGTGTACATTTGGTGGACTAGATACTATTGACATCACTATGACAAAAGGTCTTTTTTAAAATTTATAAAAGTGACAGTATGAAAAGAAATATTAATAACGTTGTTTATTGTTTAATAAAGTCTGTACGGTATCATCCAGTGCACCAAATGGCGTGTTGATATAAGTGATCAGTACTGGCTTGCTGATTGTAATATGTGGACATAGATCTGTTCGATAATTAGTCGCGAAAACCAGGCTCAATTCTTAGAGAGTAAGAGATGTGAAGCCCCGTGTCTTAACCATGGAACTGCTGGAATAATTGTACATTTGACGAAAACCATAGCCATGAATTCTGTTGTTGAATAAGACCCTCTATGGAAAGAAAATTTTAAATCATTTGTGTGTGAAACCGTTCTGGGCAATATTGGCAGGTGCTGATTACCAGGAACACCTGTTTCACACCCGGTTCTGCGTTAACACACCTCAGTATATCGATAGTGAATTCTCTGCCGAATCATTTGCCCGTTCCCATGGTCTCATCTTAAGTGATGAAATAAGATTTCTGAAATAGAACTCAGCAAGCGAAATCAATGACTCAGATGATGAGTCAGCCTTAAGTGAGCCAGTACTGTTGACCTATCACGTGACGCCCACGTGACCGCTGACAAAGGATGCACGTTTCCTAGGGCAGTGATCAGAACACCCTCTGTCCAAGTAGTAATTGTCTCCTGCCGAGTGGACACTACCGGCCAAGTGCATCTTCTGTCAATAAGGGGTCAGACCATACTTTTGTCATTATTGATTCGTTAATTATCGATCTCGTTGCCCCTGAAGTTATCGATTGCGTTACTCTACGCCCCTGTCGCCTGTAGAGAACCGAGGCCTGCTCACGAATAGACTCTTCCATTGGATGAGCTGTTTATTTTAGTTACTGCTAGTGGTTTATGAATGAATGGATTGTATCAGAATATTTCTGGTATGAAAGCGGGAGAGAGAATTTGTATTGGATGTTTATATATTCACGTGTTTCTGAAAATGAATACACATATGTGATTGAAGGTTTAGATTTCAACTTGAGCATATACTGACACACTTTAAAAACGCATGTAATGGATGGCCATAAAAATCAATTTAATTCTCATAGAATGTGGTTCCGTTCGGATCTCATTTAACAGTTAGTACACTTTCACCGCGAAAATATTTTGTTGTTTTTGATTACTACTGATGATGCTTTTTCATCGTGTGTCAATATTATTTATATTCAAAATACATCGATGATGAATCTAAACAAGGCGCATACGTCTATCGCTGAGTCATCAGTTCTCGCCTCATTGCTGAGACTTATATATATATATATATGTAAAACCATATCACACATGTGTATTGATATAATTTCAATGAAGTTAAATGGAAAGCACTGTTCGTTTGAGCGAACACAACACATTTACTTTTCACTGTGATTAATTACTGACTTTAAATACCATGCTTGGAAGATGCTCAGAAACCAACGCTTCCTTATATCACTGGCAATTGCCTTGCGTCAAAGAAAAGCGGGATAACTCCAATGTACACAGAATGTGGTTTTCATACCACTAGTGAATTTAGTAATGACATAGAATGGGACATTTACCCTACAAAAACTGTTGTCTCTTTCTCCAATGTTCATTTGGAAGTACGGTTGTGTGAAGGGTCGGCTCTTCAGGTGTGCCATGTTTTTCAGTTGTGCCATTTCTTTCTCTTTTTAGCGGTCGCTGTTGATCTTGGCCTGTTGACCCTGATGGCAATATGGACACCCACCCCCGATTCGCTTGTTGTTATCTTTGTTCTGATTGGTCTATGGGGAGTGAGCGACGGGATCTGGATGGCCCAAAGCAACAGTGAGTTTTAGCATGGGAGCACCTGCTTACGATACAGCCGTAGGCACAAGAACTGTTTTAGTTACTATTGTTTCAAAAAATAGATTAGCCTTATGTGGATACGACCTAAGACGTCACTTAACCTTTTTGTATCATAACGTTGAAGATTTTTCTTGGAAAATGTCCCAGGCACAGCTTAAGATACTGACTGACTGACTGAGTTTGGTTTTACGCCGCTTTTAGCAATATTCCAGCAACATC
>VKKT01005245.1:11201-29374 GCA_008038995.1 Haliotis laevigata | reverse complement strand
GTTTACTAGTCTTGTAGATAGAGTGTTTGCCTGGAGAGTGGGAGGTCGGTGGTTCGATCCCCAGACGGGTTTACGTGTCTAGTGGATAGAGTGTTTGCCTGGAGAGTGGAAGGTCGGTGGTGGTTCGATCCCTTGACGGGTTTACTAGTCTTGTAGATAGAGTGTTTGCCTGGAGAGTGGGAGGTCGGTGGTTCGATCCCCGGCCGCGTCATACCAAATGACATATAAAATGCAACTTGTTTTTACCTTTCCTGGTGCTCGTCACTAAGTAGACAGGACAAGTTCTGATCTGTAAACCGTGTCAGGTGAAACTGCGGTTCTCATCTGGCTATCGCTATTAAAAGAGTAAAAGTGGAGTAATCTTGAATGCGACTTTAAACCCAGTTACACCTCACCTATGGATTTCTTGTATTGAGGATGGTTTTAGGCAAGGGAGCACCTGCTCCAGTTGTTGCTCCAGTCAACACACATACCTTGTAACTTGTTGGAGTCACTGTGACATCTTAGAAGTTGGGAAGTACAATATTGAACAAACCTTAAGGATAGCAACTTCTTTATTTCATGAGTGCGACGTTTCGATACAGATTCCTGCTTGGCAACGGTGCCATAATCTGTATCGAAACGTCGCACTCACGAAATAAAGAAGTAATAAATTTTGTTCAGTGTTACACACACCTTGTGACATCCCATGGGTCAAATCTTCATCCTTTCCACAAGCCTTTGTTTTGCCGCACTCAGCAATATTCCAGCTATGTGGCGGTGGGCTGAAAATAATCGAGCCTTGGCCAGACATTCCAGTGATCAACAGCATAAGCATCGATCTAAGCAACTGGGATACGGTGACATGTGTCAACCAAGTCAACGAGCCTGACCACCCGATCCCGTTAGTCTCCTCTTAGGCAAGCATGGGTTACTGAAGACCAGTTATAAGTTGTAACCCGGAACTTTACAAGAACGCTCCTCATCAGATCTCCCCTCGATTGTGGAACGACACGCCATTAATCATTCCACGAAGTGACGTCATCATCTCAACCTCTGTCAATAACTTGAATTTATATGACTGTGAAATTTGACTTCATTTGGAGCGTTATCTTATTAAAATCAAGACGAAGCTATGGTAACGGATACAAACGGTACAGTTGTCTAAAGGGTTCAAATCACTGACGGATTTCCTTGATACAGCAGTGATTGGATAAGGGCGGGGCGGATAAAACTGGATTGAATCAGCATTTCTGGACTTTTAGAGACGAATTCTTTTGAAGTTTTCATTTTACTATATGCTTGGTAACGCATCTGAAGGGATAAACTCAAAATAAGATATATCACTGTTGCATAATGTACCTGAACTGTTGGCGACCTGTACTGTAGACTATTTGTTTGTTTGTATTTTAACGCCGCACTCAGCAATTTTCCAGCTACATGGTGGCGGTCTGTAAAAAACCGAGCCCGGACCAGACAATCCAGTGATCAACAGCATGAGTATCGATCTACGCTAATAGGATTCGATGACATGTCAACCAAGTCAGCGAGTCTGACCACCGGATCCCGTTAATCGCGTCTTCTTGGTTGCTGAAGACCAATTCTAACCCGGAACGTTACCCTCAGATATCTGCTGAGGTGTACTTGGTTGTCTTCTTGTGTTACGGTTCTAGCCCATACCTCCATCTTCTGCTGTAGGTATAAAGCCTATGCCTAATATAAATGAATATTGTCTGAGTTGTTGGTGAGTGGATTTTGAAGTAAATTAGAAAAATGAGGTTTCATGTATTTATAGACCGCCTCCGTGGTGTAGTGGTTAGAGCGTCCGCCCGGAGAGCGGAATGTCGCGGGTTCGACCCCCGGTCGCGTCATACCAAAAGACGTTAAAATATGGTACTTGTTGCTCTCTGTCTGGCGCTCGGCATTAATGGGTACAACAAGGACTGGTCGGCTCGGAGTCAGTTTTATGTGTCTGAGTGGGGTATTCATACTTCACTGTGGCATGGTATCTCAGTGGGCTAGTCCTATTAAACCAACTTAAGTCTGGGCTAGTACAAGCAGCCGCACATACACATACACACGCATGCACGTCGTCATATCAGCGAAGTATTCTCAAGTACGACGTAAAACCCAATTTCCCCTCACCTCACCTCATGTATTTATACATGTGTACATGTACACTAGACGCCACAAGAAACGTTACCCTCCTACCTTTATAAATTACTTAAAAACTATAAGAGATATGGTAGAAGATATGAGTTTACAAGAAAGCTTAACAACACAACTTTATGCAAATCACGGAAATAAATTCTCAAATGCATTCATATTTAGGTGAAATGCATCTTTTTCAGAAGAATTCAATTGTCCTATTTTCGTCCATGCCGAAATAAACCAATAACAGTAATTTAGATGTCCAAAAGAAAGGTAGAAATAAAATTCTACTTTGGGACAATGATACACCATTTAAAATCACCATTTTTCAACTATTAAAACAAGAAACAACTGTTGTAGAGTGTGTAAAATTGTAAAATAATCAGTTCTAGGATTTCAGTCTTTTAAAACATTTTCTGCTGATTTGCATTCGTGAAAGCAAGTAAAAGGTGTCTTTGATATTGTGAAAAATTGTTTAGGAACTTCTACAATGATCTTTGTTAACATTGTTGCATGCAAAGTAACATTTTTCCATTTTCTGTGCACATAGCAATATCAATCGCCAAAACGCAGCAATATTCAAGCATTATTTGCATCCTTCTCGCATGAAGAATGATTCTATAGGGTATGAAGAGAGCCGAGAAAAGATGATATGATMCACAAGTACGAGAAATATGCCACGATTAACAGCTGAAGAGAGAGAATAAGCCATTGGGATGGTGCAGATAGGGTCGACATACAATGCTGTTGGCAACGCCCTCGGATGCCACCGTATCACGGTCGTAAAACTTATTCAGGGCTTCGGACAGAATTGCTATAACATACACATAATGACACTTATTGTCAAAGATCAATTTCTCACAAATTAATCAATTTCTCCTTACTTATTGTGTCGAATGCTCTGCATTTATTAACAAAATCAGAGTCCACGAAGAACCGTGTTAGAATTGAATTCAGTAACCCATGCTTGTCGTAAGAGCCGACTAACGGGATCGGGTGGTCAGGCTCGCTGACTAGGCAAACACATGTCATCGTATCCCCGTAGATCGATTCTCATGCTGCTGATCACTGGATTGTCTGGTTCAGGCTCGATTATTTACAGACCGCCGTCATATAGCTGGATTATCGCCGAGTGTGGCGAAAACCCATAGAAGCAGCTGTAAAATAACCGATGGCATATGATATCGTTTATCGGTAGACCTCCCACGATCAACCAAAAAACACATCAGTAGAATAAAGTGGAAAAGATCCAAGGCTGGTTCGAGATCAACCAAAAAACACATCAGTAGAATAAAGTGGAAAAGATCCAAGGCTAGTTCGACGTTGATATATGTGTTGTCATGATACGAGGGTGGAATTCTGTGTATTATCAAGAATATTCCCACTAAGAGTACTAAAACATATATTAATTTGATATCAATGTTGATATTTAAGACGCAAAGGGGAAGGAAGTGACTTTATTCGTCCCAACGGTACATATAGGGTGTTCATATGTTCTGATCTGAATCAGATCGGAGCTAAATTCGTCGTGAGCCTGGATAATAAACGTCATTAAGTCATCGTGGGCGTCCACCCACATTTAGCGACGTAACTGATGTTCTGTTTAACAAACCTAACACAGACACTGCACTGTTAATGTCTATGTGAGAATATACAAGTGAGGATGATTTCAGTTTCTCAGTGAATGTGTCCATTGTTGATATGTTCTTTTCGAAACAAATGAAAAAGCAATAAATTAGTTTGCGCAAGTGGATTTTCTGCCCCCTTAACTGCACCGTTGGTGAAGTCACTATGACTTGTAGGTGAGTGAGTGAGTGAGTGAGGTTTTACGCCGCTTTTAGCAATATTCCAGCAATATCACGGCGGGGGACACCACAAATGGCCATGGGCTTCACATATTGTACGCATGTGGGGAATCGAACCCGGGATTTCGGCGTGACGAACCAATGCTTGAACCATTAGACTACCTCACCTCACTGTGACTTGTGTATGATGTGACGCGCACCCACCACTGTCGCTGATCATCACATCAATCCACGCGTTAAGATTTTAGGTTTAGAATTGATCTTCAACCACCCGTGCTTGCCGTAAGAGGCGACTAACGGGATCAGGTGGTCAGGCTCACTTACTTGGGTGACATGTTATCGTATTCCGATCGACGTTCATGATGTTGATCACTGGATAGTCTGGTCAAGACTCGGTTATTTACAGACCGCCGCCACATAGCTGGAATATTGTTGAGTTCTGCGTTAAATAACCAACCAACAAACAAACAAAACAAAAATCAAATCAATCAAACCAAAACCCCATAAGACAAGACGTCCAAACCAGTAGTATAGCCGCACTTTAAATATATGTAACCATTAACCAGCTTGCAGTAAGCAATATTCCAGCTTTAGTACGGTTGTTGGCAGGGCAAGTAGTTACATATTTTACCAAGTCACCGAACATGGCATGTGCGTCTCCTACAACAAACAGAGGCATGGAATCCCCACCTCGAACTACAAGACATTTCGAAAGGTTTAGGAGTTATCCTCCGGAAACGATCCATATTTGTGGTCACCGAAATGCACACATATAGCAACAAAAAAACAAGACTTCATAACGAAGTTACAGATTTGGCTCATGACTGATGTGTATACACTGTAACAGGACGAGATAGTTACAGATTTCGTAGATGACTGATGTGTATACACTGTTACAGGAAGAGATGTTTCACTGGAAATAAACCTTAAGAGGTTCGCCCAGCACAATGGATTGTGGCAGGGTCAGCTGGCCGCCTCGGTCGGGTTGAGCTTTTAACGGGACACGCTCTTGTGTTTCGGGGCTCTCCTCGCCGGCGGTTCGGACGTCGCGGTTTCTTGTCTGCCAAGACTATAGCCTATCTGGTTATCTCCCCAAACTTTAGTCACCCACATCTTTTAGAGTCTACCGCGAGACAACAAACTGGCAATACTTAAGCTGCAGTTGCAGCAAGGCGAAAAGACTCAAATTCAGTTCCTGGATGCAGTCGGACACTTATTGCATCTTGGATAGTGGAATTTTGCATCTGGATTATAGTGGATCATGTGCTACTAATGGACTTGAGAAATGGTCCTGATAATTAAGTATGATTAAATAACTTATTGTTATTGATGTGATGTCAAGATGTATGATTACCAAACTGACATAGTACTATCTTTATTGTTTATTCATAAAGATAAATATGCTGACTCAAGATAAAGTCTTTTCTAATTGATTCTACTGGACTGATCCATTATAAGAAATAGGTATCAGCTTTAGGATTAGTTGTGCACTCAACCAGAAACGTTGTTGTTTTAAGGTGTCTAAGATAAGGGTGTCCAAGTATCTGGAGGTAAACATCCATCTGGTGATCCTGGAGTAACGTGTTTATCGAAAGAAAGTATGTATAAAAATTACATAGACACAAACTCCATATATTATATATATAAATATTTATTCATGAACATGTTCAAGTGTATACTTGTAACAATGCCTCGTTTCCGAGGTATATGAAGATAATGAGGTAAGTGAACGATGGGGAATGAAACATATCCACATTTTGGCACTGCTTGGCTCACTTGCCTAGCTTAATATGAATAGCATTATTCTATGTACATGGACAGAAGCTTAATATTAGCATAACACATGTGCCCATCATAGCACAAGATGATAGTCGAGGTATATAATAGTAAACTAAAAATTACGTTTTCGGTGAGCAGAAAATTCAGAAAAAAGAACCTATTTATTAAAAACTGTTTAAAACTCCAAAAGGTTTAGCATATGCCTTCAAATACTAACGACATCACAATGAAACATATTTTGACTGAATATATTTTGAAAGGAGTCGTGGAATATAACGTTTGACATTAGCAGTATCTGGCCACTTATCCATACGATAAAACAAAATAACACACTTTTTAACAGCTGATATTATGATTTTGCCCATGGTGAAATTGGCAACAAATATGAACAGAATGTAAACAATGAGCATTGTGTATTTGTCAGCAAGAAGTAGCACTTGGGTAACTGTCAACACTTAGTGTTGACAACATCATGTGTTGGACCCATGTCAAAAACAAAACTATTGTTCACCATGTCATGTTTATAATATATCAACCCCAAAAAAGTTGAAAGTTGCACCCTGTCTGGTCACAAGCCATGTTAGTACGCAAACGTGATTTCAGCGGTTAAGTGCGGTGATATACACTGAGATTCACATATATTTTTAAATGTATATACAGATCTTGAAACACACCAGTCATGTTTGTTACACAGCAACAATTACATGAATATTCATTTACATCTTTGACCTTTCAGCGGTCAGTCATTCGTCATTAATTTAACATTCTTATCACGAACTATTCATTAGCATATATCCAGTCTATATCTTTGAGGACATCTACCTCTGTCATTTATACAAATCATTCGTCCATATCCTTGACCTTTCTCGGTTTCATTTATACAAAACATTCGTTATACTTCGTCCCTTTCCGTAACCTTTCGGCAATGTCCGAATGATACGAGTGGTTACGACTGTTCACACACGTGGCTCAGCCACGATCACACAACCTCTGAGACAATGATCACAGTTTTGGCCCGTCGCTGCTCTTTCTTGAGCAGGTGCTCGGACAGCATGTAACACGCCATGCCGATGATGCAGACGCTGCCCATGATGTAGATCTTGCTGGCCATACAGAAACTTTGAGCATAGGCGAAGGTGAGGGTGGATCCCAGGCCCTGCATAATTCTCAGGCCGGTGAAGGCGTTCTCGAATTCGTCAGGAAACAACACGCCCATCAGACCTAAATGGAGACAATAAGACAGATTGTAGATGTTGCCTTTTAAACTAGAAAGATGTATTACAGTCCAAAAAGGTAGCAGACCAATATCATTCACGGGTCCAGATGCCCCCAAATTGTCCAACTAGAAACATGTATCATGGACCATTTTGACGTTTCTGTCCACATTCTTACTTAATCTCTCATGCAGTACTGCCTCAAGTTTCCCTAAGCCTCTGCAGTTCCGCCTGGGAAACTATACACCCAACAGGAGACAGCTTTAGTATCATGTCTGTAGGTACCTTGATAGAAAAGACAAATCTACTCCTGTTTTGTGACCTTGGCACCCAAATTTCTCGAATTAGGCGGTAAAATTCATGTCTAATGCAATGGCTCTGCTTAATTATAACACAAGCCATATAAGGCCGGGGGCAAGAAATGGTTTAAAACATTGTGTAGGATCGAAAGAGGTTAGCGTCACTAGTAAAGGACTCAACCACTAGTCTACCAGCGCCTCTCAGTTTTGTTTCCTTTCATGAACAGACTCATCTGTAACTGATACCATTGATGTGATATCCTTTGGTCTAAAGTTAATGTTAAGGCTAGTGTGTAATACAGTATATAAATACATTACAACAGTGAGCAGTATCAGAATTACCCAACGGCAAATAGCAATTCCAACGTGAAATTCAAGCTACCAAATGCTCATTCAGCTTTGACGAAAAGCTGAGGGAACTGGTAGCCTGTCCGACACTCAGTCCCGAATGCAGAGGGTGGGTGATAACAACAGTTATACAACATTTTAACTTACTCTGGCTCTGTGCCAACCAGATGCCATCTGCGAAGCCCCAGAAGCCAAACAGGACAAATAGTATGACGAGAGAGTCTGGTGTCGGCGACCACAGTGACATGAAGGTCAGAAGAGCGAGGTTACAGACCACAGCTGAAAAGCGAAGATTTATAATTGAATGACGCGGTTCAAAGATGCAGCCAACCCCTCACACATCCCTTATTCCAATGTAGACATGGGGAAAGAGGCGGGAGATTTTCGCAGGCAAAATACCCACTGTTAGACTATGCTAATCTTAATAGTGGTATGCAACCACGGAACCTATGTGCAATGGAGTTATCCCGCTTTTCTTTTGGGCATCGGCAAAAGCCAACCAAAAACGAGTTTGAAGAGCATGGGCGACTTAAGTGATACTGTCTTGCTGTGACAACTATCGTGTAACAAATGTAACTCTCTGAGTTAGGAATATTTTACATGTCTTAAAAATATACTTCCACGCGACTTCCGTTTTCGATAAGGTGCACATTTTTTTGCTTTTGGTTTTCTTTGGTTTCCTAAATAAAAGTGTTTTTGAGGGAAAGAACTGAGAGCAAATTTTCGATTTACGAATGTGTCCTCAAGATTTTCTTTATGAAAAGTGATATTTGCAACATGACAAAATGGCAAAATGGCAATTATGATAAATTTTGATAGAAACCAATCACAAAATGTTGTGCATGTCATTACAAGACAAACTCAAATATTCCCTTCTCTGAATTCTCTCTATTTGCATTCTATTAGAATCGCATCAATTATGAGTTTGATCCTAATATGTACAAAACAAAGATATTCAAAACTTTTGCAATGTTATTTTGAACGTACTCTTCTTCACAAAACACTGAAGAGAGAGAGAGTTCGACATTGCTGCATCAGCTTCGCTTACCTTTATCACATGACAATCATGTGATACCACAAACACAGTTTTGGTTTAGTAGATAGATTTACCAATGGGGGTGGAGTGAACCTTTGGATCTGTTACAGTTTATAAAGAGGGAAGTCAAAGTGGAAGAATTCATGTGTAAAACAACACTAGGACAACACTGCCCAAACTTTATTTTAAACATTTAAAGAGAGATACCAAGACTGTGTTTCTTTCTCTGAAATATGCATTTATTTGGTGCAAAAGACTCGAATTTTGATAATTTCCAGAGGTATCATTTACACAATATTCATCGAAAGTGGTATCAAAGTTCCCGAACTATTAACTGGATTTCTTTTGCACCAAATATTCATGAAATGTACAATGCCATTGATTTTTTTTTCAAAATTTGGAAGCTTTGTTACCAGGAAACAATCATAAATGTTTCTGAAAAACTGTCGTTATTGCATTATACATCTCATGAGGATGGCAAAATACACATTCTTGCAGACTGAAAATCCTAAAGAGATATGGGTTAGATGGCCAAATGCAGTTAGGTTGGGATGAAATGAGCTTTTAAATGAGTTTTGTTACTTTATTTATACATTATTTAAATACTTACCTCATATCGCCATGGGGAACATCGACAGTGTTATTGTTCATAGAGTGTACCTTGGTTTACAAATACACTTTAAATGCATGCCTAACTTCAGTACCAATGAGAACCAAGTTAATGGATATTGTCAGAATTCGTTGCTTCATCACAAGCATAACTTTAGGTTTCCAGTTTGCAAGAATCATTAAGTATGTAAACATACATTGTTCTCATGGGCTCGCCTGTATCTATAGTCAATTTCAGGAAGTTGTAGACTATATATCAAGGTTTTATATTTTATAAAAGAAATGATCGTTGAATTAATGAATTTGTATGGTTTAAAGAAACGAAAATTTGAAAATGAATACGATTTAAAATATTGCACTTGTTACTTGAACTGGGATAGGGATAAAACAATATATGTTACGGTGCAACCACACACTGCTTCTGAGAATATCTACAAGTTGCTGAAATGGACTATAGTATTTTAGGCAGATCGTAAGTGACGGGGAGCGTAGTACACGCAACGCATCGGACTAAGCGGCAGAAGATTCAGTTCCCAAACGAATAACTATTAAACCTTTCGTGTCCAGATTTGTCTAAGGAAGAACGTGGCAAAATTTCTATTTGAAATTCCGGAAAATAATACAGAAGCAGTCTCACAAAAAATTAGCATTTTGGAATTTGAAAATATTTCAGTTTAAAACAAGATTGTAATTTTGTTGAATCTTCTGTTGCCTAGCAGAGGCGTGAGGGTGGTTCGATGCAGGAAGTACTGTGGAAGGATACGCCCATGCGCATGCCGAGAGTGATTTCGGGTAGAAAAGCAGAACTTGTTATTCCTCCATTGCTTGAATTTTGATAGTCGCCAAAAGGATGCATCTACATTCCCAGAAATTGGGGAATGACAAGCCTATACAAACTAACACAATGTATTGCCTCTTCGCCCAAATCCACAGAAACATTGGGATGTGCGATCCGGGTGACCTGTCAGAACACACTTCAAAAGCAAGCACGTGACTACCTGGCACCTTACCGTCTCTTCTCCTGGGCATGTCTGCGCATGCCCATTACTTACCAATCACCAACATCGTTACATCGGAACACCATCCCCTCAGACAGACGTCTATGGTCATTGGTCAGCATTGTCATCGTATGGGTAGCTTTCTATAACGTCATATCAGATCAACAATGCTGGATGGAACTGACTATTTGCCAAGCTGGCAAGTCGAAGTCTTGGGAGACTGCATTCTTACTATGGTGGCTTCTTTGGTCTGCCACTTGTGGTGTAAAACCACAGTTAAAACTCATGGTACTGAAATAGAATCAGGCAAATGGAAGTTCAGAAAAAGGAAATATAGATCGCGAGTCCGCCAGCCCAAGCAAGTGGACTCAATCTGGTGATGTTCGGCCTTGTTGGCGGCCATTAAGAATCATCACCGACAAGGTTCAGCAAGGCTGTTATAACTGTGATGCAGAGAGGGAGGAACAAGTACACCAACAACGGGTTTATTATCTCATATTCACCGGCAGCATAGTTAATACAACTCTTACTGTCTAGATTTGTGGAGATGGCATCATGGTTCCTAGATTTGTTTATTTTCATATTCATCACGAAAAATAGATTCATGAGTAAAAATTTACATGGTGGTCAAGAAAAAAAATAATGATTTAAATTACAGGTAATTTTTTTTTATGGCGCCTGCTTTCAATTAATGAAAAACATTATATTGGGCAACAGAATTTAGAACCTGTCCGTTTTTATTCAAGGTCGAAATCTGGACAGGTTTCAATAGTTCCCTGCAAGATTCCCCCTCTCTAGCAACAACAGACGGGAATAAAAGCTTATAATTAAGATATATTTAATCTACAATAACACTGACAGCCATATATACCCATGATAATAATTCAAATAATCCCTACATACATTTATATGAGTATAAGTAAAGGGATGTAAATAATAAGTACCATGGGTATATAAAGCATTAACTATATCATTCTCATTAAAGTGATTACTTTAATAAAATTAAAATATTATACGTACTGATTACTGATACGTATTGAGAATGATATTTAGGTACGTTATCGATATATATTAATGCAACTCTACTTTTAACGTAATACAAACTATATGATTTATTGTTACAAAAGGTAGCATCAATAGTAGAAACAAACCTATAGCAATCAGCACAATCCTTCCCATGTATTTGCACAACCATCCACTAAGGTAAGCGCTGACACTTGCGGACACGCCCATGCAGATCATCATGTAGCCGACCATGTGCACGCCGATGGGACACGTCACGAAGGCCTGGAATAAATAATGTTCTTTATAATATTGTTCATAAAAGTTTCCATCAGGTCGACTAAGAAAATCCTCATAATCCTAGTTCGATCAACATTAGACAAAGGACTGACCATGGCGTTACGTAAAAATTCTCATAAGCTTGTTTCCAGGAACAAAGGACAGATCATGTGAGAAGAGATAAGGGCCATGGGACCTATCGGAGCTTCAGATAAATCTCGCGACTGCTAAATAGGCCAGGTATCAGAAACAAGGGGCCCGTATTACTCATTCACTGAGGATTGTTTAATTCTCGGGTCTATGGCGTGTCCTTCTATGGCGTGTCCTTGGCTATGTGAAACAATGCCTAATGTAGCAGGTTATTTGACAACGATCACGCTGCCAACATTTTCGTCTGTTATTGGTAATACGTTATTGGTAACATTCAGTAATAAAAACTACGAATGGTATCAATTAATGCAGCATTATATCAACACGCACCTTTGTAATCTCAGCAGTAGCGAATCCTTGTTCCATGGCGCCGAAGAGCAGGAGAGGACAGAGGAGTACGAACTTCCGGTTCACGATGAACTTTCCAAGGGAGACCATCTGTGTTTTAACCATGCCGCATGTCATGACGGTGGAGAAGAGGCGGCTGTTGAGGGGCTCCAGAAGGAAGAGGACGAACAGGAGGGCTAAAAGCATGCAGCCAAGGTAGATACCGAACAACAGGTACTTGGCAAAGTCGCTGACTGTAGTTCCGGAGTTGCTGATGGTGTAGTGGTGGCAATAATTGGACCCGCATATTGAGAAGTTGGAGGAGGAGTCAATATCACCGAATGATGTGGAGTTGACCATAGGGTTACTGGATATGGAATACATGTAATCTGATAGATTCTGTGCAGGAATGATTACGCTTTCGTTTGATGTTGTCACATTGGAAACGTCAACGGGGTTTGCGTATGTGAGGACAAGAGATGCGATGAGGTTGCCAAAGACCATGTAGATTTGGTACAACAAACAAAAGATGCCAAAGAATCGATTCAGAACGCTTTCATAATCTTGCTTCCTTTTCTCCGAGTAGCCCTTGGCCAGGAATGTAATGTAGGTGCTCATGGCGTTCCACATGATTGCGGTGCTGATGCCCTGCAGGAATGAGATGGGACCCATCAGCCACATGACTGGGTAGAAGTTAGCAGCAATGAACAGGACGTGTGGGAAGAGAGAAGCCAGGAGGGACTTATAGGGATCAAAGTTCTGCACAATGAACGGACTGAAGATGCTTCCAAGCATGAAACCCAAACAGCTGACAGCAAGAGACGTGATGCCAACGCCACCTTCATGGTTGATGCTGCTCTGTAGGTTCCTTAGAGAACCGCACGCGATGAACACCATAGTGTTGCAAATGCTGAGAGCGAGGAGGTTGCGTGTGTGGCGCCCGCTGGGTACGATGTTGTGGTCGACGACGTCATCAGGATCCTTCTCTTCATCTGGAGGTAACTTCGACACGTCTTTGTAACTTCCTGGCAGAAGGAGGGAGCTAGCCACCCGCTCGTCCTGAAGGTACTTAAGAGCCTTTTGACACGCAAAGCTGAGATTACTGGTACTGGACAGTTCTCGTTGAGACGAGAAGTAACCTGGATGTTCAATACGGCCTATGATAGGTGCATCCACTTCTTTTGCAAAACTCCACATGCTCTCAGTTCTGTTTAGCAGTAACTGGCTACAGGAGACATCAGATGTTACAGAGTTTATGTAATTTTTGTTCTCGAAACAATCAGGTATATCTATCACAGCTTCGCTTTCTGAGATCTTTGAGACGTTTAACAATGACCTTCTCTGGTCTGATGTCGACTGTTCATGGGTGGGGGAGTCGTGTTCACTGGTTTCTTTCACCTTGTGCTTTGCTGGAAGCAGGAATTTAGAACTGTCGGTGCTACACAAGGAGTCCGTGTAATCACTATTACTGTAGGTGTCGCTGCAGGACGACAAAGAGTCTGATCGAAGTTCACTAGTGGATTGCCCGAAGTTGTTCCCTGAATCATAATCACAAATTCTGTCTCCAGTGAACACGAAATCATCACCCTCGTTGTTGTTTCCTGTTAAGCAGGCTATAGATACAATTGGATAGTCATTGTCCGTGGCGGAACTGGGAACCGTCTCTTGGGCAGAAGTGTACATGGTCAATTGGTCACAAGGAATGCTTGTCACGGGGTAGTTGTCCACATCCATGCGTGTTCCGAGCAAGGCTTGACTAACATTTCCAGCGTCAGGAGGTGGGTCTTCCAGTAATTTCCCGTTGTCAAGGAGACCAATACCAGGATGCGAAGACTGAGAGTGAACTTCGCAGGGCTGTTCAGCAACCATACTGAAAAAGCTGCAACAAAGGAAACAGTGTTTAGGGAAATATTACATGACTCGCGATGTTGTTAACTTCACCTGTTACCTATTTCTGAGTACAAGTTACCCTACAAAGGAAGTTTTTTGGCCAAGGGTTTCATATAAGTATTTTAATTAGGATAGGAACCGTATAGCATAGCATTTTTGTCCGTAATGTCTACTGTATGACAGAATGGTGGCTTGAATTTATTATGCCTTGGCTTTCACTCTATGTGGAAGAAAGAAAGACCACAAAACAGATACAATACGGTAATTCTTTGTTATTATATATGATGCTATAGTACATAGTATTATAATATATATTACTGCCAAGGAACAGTTTCTTCCGGGCCTGATACATGAGTGAGTAGGGACAGTTTTACGCCGCGTTTTTAGGTCGGGTAGGATGAGGGCCAGAGACACTAAAAATGGGCTTCATACATTGTACTTGTGTGGAATCGAACTCGGGTCTTCGGCGAGACAAGCAAACGCTTTAATAACGAGGCTACCCCACCGCCCTGGACCTAATGCATATATCCTTTTGTATGACCAAATCAATATCTCGTTTGATATCTAGAACGCGCAGCTGGACCGCCTCTGTAATACAGCGGATACAGCGTTAGCCGGGAGAGCGGAAAGTCAGTGGTTCGATACCTGACCGTGTGAAAGTATTTAAACACATGTTAAAAGATGGTACTTGTAGTTACCCTGTTTGACTTCTAATCAGAGAACGCTTGGACAAGCCAAATCATTTTCGGTAGGACCATTTTAACAGAGTGATCGGGGTCAGTGGGCTCTCTTTCTCGCGCACGCGTCTTGATCAAAATATTCGAGTGTCTTCCGCGGATATTCAGTCATGTGATTCTCGCCCAAACTATTTCCCCAGCTGCCACAAACCACTGAACTCACGATCAGTTGCACTGTGACCTGACCTACATCCGGTTACCGAGTATAAACACAAGACACGTGGACAGGAGAAGGTCGTGTTTAAATAACCAGCCAATCAGAACACAGGAAACTGATCCACCGCGCCCTGCACAGCATTCGTTTCTTTGTTCGTGAGGACGTCAGCCTCAAACTTACACTGCAGTGCGGTCGTTCAGACTTAACAATATGCCATATGTGAACGATCCACAACCAGAGGTTAACATTCACGCATGAATGAAGTACTAATACTGACGTGAAAATGACCTATACATATATTTGAAATGTTAGCCCCTGAATATATGCTTGTCGGTGTAGGGATGACATGCATTTTGAGCTTGAGATCTGAAAATAATCTCATGCAGCGCATGAACCCCACTGCTATATGTTCTGTGTGATTTATTTTATGTAACTTGAAATACTTGCTTATAGCAGTACATTAATAGCACATATCCTGTTCAAAATAGTGAGTGAATGGTCCAATAATTACATTTTCTATTTTAGAAATATTCTGATGCAATACATGCCATTGTGAAACATGGAAACAAAAAACTGATATGCGTTTCGGCGGAGGTAGTGACTCATGGCTGTTATATTTATCTAGCATGAGGTAATGGCTTTTAGCAGACATTATACTGTATCACTGAAAAGAAATCGAAGAGAGCAAAGTCGAAAGAGCCGGGACCTAGTCTGCCTCACAGTCCATGAAGCGCATTATCTTCTCTTTTGACTAGCCCTTTCTGCAACGCTATAGCCTTAAATGAAGCAAGTCTAGATCTTCTCTTGTTCCAAATCCCCTTTCTCACTGGGGTTCCTTTCAATTTGAACAGAATTATTTGTTACTATCAAAATTTTATATATTTAGAGATTGAGTGTTAGTGTACCGAGACCTTGATCATGTGTAGGCTTGCTCCAAGGCTGTACTGAATGCTGAGCCCATGCATGTATAGTACTTCTATCCTTCGAAGCGGCAAGTCTAGATAAGCGGACAGTACACTTAAGGACCCCAGTCTGTTATTTATAAATTGTTTAGAATTATTATTCGAACTATTAATCTTTACCTTAGAGACTTGTGCAAGTCTACCTGATGTGATACATATGATGTATACCCTGTCTTTGATACAGCGACACCAGGTCGTGCTGGTGTCATGGTGACATCTGTTGTTTAACAGCTACCGAAATCAATACGTATCTAGTCCTCTACACACGGCCATAACAGAGCAGATATTGTTCCAGCGCTTAACATATCTGCGCAATGAACAACATAGCGAGATTACTGTATCGATCTATGCTGTGTCTATGTAATCGTGGTCCCCATGAAATACTGCGTTTGACGTGGGATGCAACAACAGATTATTAATTCTATCTCTGCGTATGGATATGTTACACATTATACATGTCTGAACCAATAGCATTACCGGGACGAAACACGGGAGTTACCGCGTCATATCATCTCAGTAGGCTATATAGCCCTATAATACCTTCATGGTTCTGGACTTTACAAGTAGTCAGGTATACAAATACATCCTTCACCAACGTTGCTAAGTAAGTGTTGTTATCTTGAGCGCAACGTTGAACCCAGTTTCTGATTTTGCATACACAAAAAACATGTATAGTCAGGTTTTGTCATCTGCCATACATAGTGGTTATCAAGTGTTATGAATAATTTGATTAATAGACGGGACCAAGTCGAGCCTAGCTACAACTGTCGAAGTGACAACTCGCAAGGCGTGATTGCCAGAGACGACGATGATGTATCGCTCGTGCCAAGATAGATCTGATGAGTACCGGAGTCTTAGCACAGGATTACTGTAAATTCCTGTGCAAGATTCCGCATTACTGTAAATTCCTGTGCAAGATTCCGCATTACTGTGCGCGTGAACAAACAACTGGCAATAATCACTCAAAGCCTGAACACCATCAGCGACCGAGGTTGAATTAGCATGGAACCAGACTTCAAACAGCGCGTGTATGGCGGAATGATCGAAATGCGACTCCTCAAGTCACGGTGTGGGGTAAAGGTTACTGATGCGAGCTCTGGCCAGACGCTTAAGACGGTTTAAGGAGTCAATGAATATTGTACTTGCACAGCATCAGCAAGTTTGCAGCGTATAACAAACCCGGCGACTAACACAATGTTTTAACGTCACCGGTAGCAATCTTGAATATCTGCCTGTATGGTACAGTTCCATAACTGCCCATCGGCACAAACTTAAAATGCAAATTATCGCGAGATAGGATATAAAACATGGGCACTAGACATTTTCGATTTAAACATAACAATCACCAAGGAAACACGGTCAGCTGGGACTGTATCGATCATGCTGTATTTATAGTTTCATGGCAGGCGTGTATTGGAATGAAGTCGAATATTGCCAAGTCAGCAATTTCGCAGCACAACATATAAAACGCAGGCCTTTACCTAAGAATCATTCTCAGTAACGATGGTAAATAAATACATCGACTTGAGCTCAGGAGACTTGGGGGAATATTCACTGACAGATCAAAACGAGCGGCCATAACACCAGCATTGGTCTGAACAGTATTCGCCCTCAAACAACTAGGCGCCCGGCTTGAAGGTCATCGCTCTTCTAGAACACTGAGGGCATTTATTATAATACTTAATGGGATATGTATTGATCCACCGTTGTTTTAGCTGACGTAATTGAATTGTGAGCATTTGTTCACCATTTTTTTAAGACGAAAGTTTTATTTGATTTCCCACAAGAACAATTCCTTATTAATGTCGTATTATCAGCACCACAACCACTCTGATACATGTAGTTCTTGGGTGGGAAGTGAACAGCAGATTCCAAGGAATAGATGATCAGTAACTTAAAGGACAACAAATCCTGTTATGTCTTGACTGGAGAGCTACGGCAACTAGTGAATAATGGGGTCGCCTTTGGTAAAATAACACAAAAGGACTTAGGTGTTCAACATGATCTGTAATGAGATACCTCGTCCATCAGTGTCATGTTTTACAGAGAAAAACTAAAACCAAAACACGTTGTCATGACAATAGACTTGAAGTGACTCATCAATTGTCAGGGGGAGGCTGTGTAAGAAACTGTATAAGGGTTATAACACTTCATCCTTAGAATAAACGTCTCTTGGATTTGTCCGTTTGAAACGTTTCTTTCTAAATGGTCATTTCTAACAAACTTTGATGATTTAACCAACCGCGTTGTTCCGTGGAAAACAAAATCAAGTGAGGAGCACTTGCCATTTGTATCACCGTGGAGTTATTTCTAACTGTTTACTTAAACTACACACTATCCTCCACAGTTTAAACGCCTGTTTCGTAGTCAAGTCATTATGCAGGCTACAGTTTATTATGTAAATGATCGCAGCGTAACACTTCGTGACTTTACCCAATATCCAGAATATTT
>VKKT01005243.1:47910-59770 GCA_008038995.1 Haliotis laevigata | reverse complement strand
ACGCGGTCGGGGATCGAACCCGCGACTTCCGCTCTCCGGGCGGACGCTCTAACCACTACACCGAGGAGGCGGTATTGAGTAATAGAAGATTGTAAAGACATATATATCAGGAAGTTGAAAAAGCTGCACTTTGTTACGGTCATCTACTTTCTTCACCATACGTTATAACTAATTGTGTTTAAGGTGAACTAGTTTGGTTATTTTGTGCTATGTGTTTGCCAAACGATAAGTACATCCGATGGAACCTATCACAGCCACATGCAGGGACAAGCCAATTGTTCACTTGAAAACAAAAACTTAAAACAAGCTGAACGTTTGACTAGGGAATTTGATAGCACATTTTGTCACTGATGTGGCATTTTTAGAAATGCCGCCATGACGCAGCAGGTGAAAATTCAGAGATGGGTTATTTTATACGTCACACACTTCAAAGTAACCCACGGTGAAACTGATCAAAGCCATGGAAAAGAAAATGTACCAGCGACACTCATCATTACAATAACACGGTGTTTAGGGTGGAAAATACTCAGACCTGACCCCCGACCTCCCCACCGACATGAACAGACGACCCACACGGCCTTCATCATAATAGAGTTTGTAGGGAGACCAGACTATCAGAGATGATTACAGCGACAGACATGCCTACCAATGTTGTCTCAAACTCCATTAGCGTAATTCCAACACAGCATGGCTATGTTTTATCACCTTAAACTGTGTCCACTGTAAAGCCAGTCACATTCTTTAAGACACCCTGGGAGCATCTGCCGGGGTGTCATTTGGTTGAGGTCGGGCTGGTTTTCTTTATGTTAAATTCACGAGAGGCTGAAAGGTGCTGGCTGATGTCCTAGGTTGGAACTGTTGGACCAGCATGTTTTCATTACAAGGTAAATATTCGGAGAGACTGATGGGAAATTAGGGGTACCTGTAATGGTACTGACTTATGCTTATTACTGATTACATGTATGTTGGTACTGAATCTGTTTTGATTTACTTCGGGTCTAGTGACAGTCCCATTCAACCTCAGCAGCTTGACAAGATCTGTTTTTGACCTGTGCAGCTTTCCCAATGGACATGCATGTGTGCCGATTCCGGATTTGAATTGATATCAATCGCCTGACTATTGTAGCGAGGATTGGTGGATTGATGGTCGGGTTCGGTGACATCATAAAGTTGGTCGGTGACCCCTGGCGGAGTGAATCGTTGCTCATAATATCAGTCACTGGCTTGTCAGACCCGAACATGGCACAGTGTGTGAAGACCCCCCCTGAATCCCCCCTCTGGATCCGCCAATGCTTTTTCGTTAAGTGCAGTTAAGTGTTCAGTTTGAAGATTCTTCTACAAAATATCTATGGTTTTAAAGGTCGTTCTTTTTACCTTTCAACCATTTCTAGAGTATGGCAATCAGTTTTCAGGTACACGAAGGAATCATAAACAAACAAGCCCAATTCTTGTTTATTGTTTAAAAGTTACAATTATGTGTGTATCAAAATATCATATGATAAATATCTGTTACCATATATTATGGATCAGTATACACACTTTTAGACAATTTCACATAACGTAGGAATCGGTTGTCATATAGCTATGATGTAGTATCTTTCGTGATTTCATTGTCATGATATTGGTGATTTATGAATTTTTGGTGATTCTGTCGGTCTGGAAGTTATTTTCTGCACCACTTGATGACCTCTAAATACAAGGATACCCCAGTTACAATTAACAATCAATTTGGCCATAAACAAGCAGCACAATTGTTATAAGAGATTGTCATGAACAACATGAGCGTCTCTGTCAAATGTAAAATAATGAAAAACATCGTTACATCCATAAATCTGTCATCAATATTTCTTGAAACCTCTCATTCTCATGTTTTTCGGTGCCTGTTTTTCAAAACCTAACATTAACAGCAAATCATTGATAAATTATCAGGTTTAAACTACATTGCCTGTTTATTTTGGTGTTCTCTACAAGAAAACCCTTGAACCCTTGAATCTGATCACACTGGTGCAGAATGTGAATGGATCTGAGTTTGATTGAGCTCAATAAGAGAGCGTAATATTCCACGATATTCTACCTCTAATAACAATCTCACTATTGATATCAACATACATGAATTAAGTTATGAATCTCATTTAATATCTTTGCTTGTGTTTGGTAAAATTGTCTATGTATTTCTCCTTTCATGACTCTACCTTCGTTGCCTGGTCTTGTCTGTTATTTCACTGAAAACTAACGAAACTGATCACATCAACACATAATCTTTAAAAAACACTATCGTTTGTTCACTTGGGTGGAAACCTTTAACTGATATCTTGAAGCCTTGAGATAACGTTAAATTTCAGTTTTACTTGTATGTCATGTGAAGAACTGAATTTGGATTATATAACTTATCATTCGTTGAATATGTTTCACAAACTTAGATTTCTGTCAAAAAGGAAAAAAATGTATGCAAAGTACTATTGGCCACATAGCTGTTTCCATTCTTTCTTCCGGAAGATCAGATTGTTTCATTATTATTCGATGTAAGAACCCCTTGCTCTAGTGTAAAAATGTTAGTGGGTAGGTGCGAAACAAATAAAGATAAAGGCATGTCAGGTTATTTTGATGGTTGAAATGGAAATTAGGCTTGTTATAAATACATTGTCTTACAGTTAGACGTATTGTGTGGTGAATACGAGAAGTCAGAATGGCAAATTGTCGTTCGCTTGTCTTTCTTGCTTCCTATCTGTTGTAGCTAAAATGCCATTGGCATTCAGTGTCTTGTTATTGCCTAACTGATTATAGTAATGTGAACATAGTTTTCTAAATGAAACTCATCCCTTTTACTTTTCAAGTAATGTCAATATAATGTAAAGTTATAATTCTGACATTAAATATTTGATTAGCTCTGCATAACATGCCAGTCATGGTACCACCAATACAACTGCATTTGACGAAAATTATCTTTTGCTTCGATTAGAATGGTCTTTACAATATTGTCACCTAGCTGTCAATGTAAGTCGTAATGTAAGCTACAGAGTATTTTTCTTTCAATGCTAGTGTTTTTCAAGACTCACCCAGTACATTTGATGACACATGGGCCTTAGCGGATGTTGTCATTTGATGTTATTGATTCAACGTCAACATTTTTGGATACAAAAATATCTAATGATGTGTGTCTTTGTGTGACCATTTCAAAAAGGAAGTGGGTCATTCCTAGATAATCTGCTCTTTATTTCCGAGACAGCTTTTAAAACTTTTCCTTGATTAAACCCATTTTCTGAGGTGCCTCTTGACTTTTAGCACGTGAAAAGATCAATGGGGATCAATATCACTGCCGGATATCACGATCATTCTGTCCACGTTACTAAAGCTTCAGATAGATGCATTTTGGTTGTACTGTCCTGAATAGATGTATTTGATAGCAATGAATATATGAAATATACATGAACAGGATTGTGTAAATTATGTAAGATATTGAATGTTGAAACAAATATGAAATAGATAATGTAATTGATTGAAAATATTGAAATATGCATGTGAAGAAGAATATCTAATTATTAGGAAAGATCAATAATTATATGCGAACTAGAGTATGTAATCAACGCAAATTATGTGTGCAAATGCCATGAAGAAACATCAGAGAGGAGCTATACTGCCAATATGTTACAATATGAGTCTTGCGTTGCCAACAGCAGAGTTTTAGGGAGGAGAATTTTGGTTTGTCACATTGCTAGTGTCGTAATTTAGTTTAGACATAAACACACACATTTGAAAATGTTAGTGCAGTATTTAACTTGATCCCCGTTGTCTCCAAAGACCACACAATTGCCACCATCATTTTCTTGAAAATACATTATAAATAACCTATTACTAGTTAATAACACTCCCTCAAAAATCAGAGGATAATTTGATAACTATGTGACTTTAAGCTAAAACTGGATGCTCCTTATAACTTCACATGTAACATTTCTGGAGATGATGATTTGTTTCCAGAAAAGTGTCTTAAGCCGGGCGAATTTCACACTTTGTGTATACTGACAGTTGTAGAAACATTTGTACAAATATTCAGTAATATATAATCTATCCTTTCCATGACAAAACAATTATTAATAAACACCATCCTCTGTATGGTGACAGGTTTGTCACATGTTTGACAGATGGCAGTGCAAGTAAGTTAATTGGTTGCTAGTCCTGTCGAAACCTGGGTTTAATTCCGCACATTGGAACAATATTTGGAGGAGATTTTAACTCCAACTTGTTTACTATCCCATAAGCATCATTCATGTCTTCACTGAAAATGAAATTATCAGTCGAGAGCATCACTCGAGTATCTTCTTTGTTAAAAAAGATGGGATGTTAATGTTGTCCCCCCCTCGAGTAGGTCAGTCTTTGCATCTGAAGTAGAGAAAATGTGCCAGAAGGACATTGCCGTCACAATTATCCCTTGGCTGGTACCATAGTGGGAGGTCCTGAAAAGTTAGTGCCAATAATTGTCCTTGTATGAGAATGAAAAAAAGATTCCAATGCACAAATGTAAAGCTGTCGTGCGGTCTGACCGTGTAACTATGTTTGGTAGTCATCCAAAGCTGATTGGTCTCAATCAATTGTAGCAAATATCTTGTTAGAGCACCATGTGTCCACCTCAGTGTGATTCTTGCCTTAATTCTAATGACATTTTCGCCCTTCTGGTGTCTTTAGTCTCCTCAAGAGGCTTGTCTGTCGACTGTACAAGGGCCAGGAAAGAAATTAGTCTCACGAGTGTGTTTCGATGACCCTGATTGGTTGAGGGAAATGGACATTTACGTGACACGTGGACATCACTGACGTTTGCCAAAATCTAGATGGTATGACTTTAGTTTGACTGATTGGTGGAGTCTGGGTGAGATCGTGGCTCTGGTGTGGTCTGTCAAGGTTGTTAAAACACTTAAAGTTTGCTTTGATCAAACACTGCATGATGGTTGGAGTGTGTTCATCTACACAGACCATGAATATGTTACATAGTATTGAACTGACGGTTCTTTCTACTCCATCTCTGTTCCAACCCACAGGGTATTTTTCTTCATATTTGTATGTACACCAGTCAATGAAATGCCCACCAGATTATCAAAAGCAGGGTTTTACAAAATGTTTGGTACTGTGGGTTATTTCATCGAGCTATGGGTTGGAGAAAATTTGTGTTTTGGAGTGGGGCATGGTGGCAGCGGGCATGGGTGGAATGTAGGGGCTTAGTCAGTGAGTTTAGTTTTACGCCGCACTCAGCAATATTCCAGCTATATGGCAGCGGTCTGTAAATAATCTGGAACAGACAATCCAGTGAGCAACAGCATGAGCACCAATCTATGCAATTGGGAACCGATGACATGTGTCAACCAAGTCAGCGAGCCTGACCACCCGCCTCTTACGTCAAGCATGGGTTACTGAAAATCAATTCTAACCCACGTCTTCACGGGTGTGATGAGTGGTAGAGTAGGGGAAACAAAAAGTACTCACCCATTTGCATGACTGGTGTTACTGGTATGTGAAACCTTATTTCCATTTTTTTAAATTCTTGGATCCATTTTTGAAAGTTTCAAATTAGCATCTTTTCAGTCGAGTTATGTGGTGAGAGTTGCTTCCCTTACACATGCCAGACTCCTATTTTGCTCCATGCAAGTGTTAAGTGACAGATATGTTGTTTAGACTCATCACTCATGCTCTCTCTGTATATTGCGAATGAGCGAGTGCTTAGCTTCCAAAAGTAAAAACAGGATTTGAGCCAACCAGGATTTGAACCCATGATCATAGGTTTCTGGCATCCCCAGGGGATGTAACTCTGTACAACAAATTGTAGCACCTCAGATAACTTAACCACGCTTTCCCCAGGATATATAGGGAAGCCACGGGTAACCTGCACTTTGCTTGTGCAGTCAAAGTAATTCTTAATTTTAGAAAATAATCAATACAGGTTTCTAGAATTAGATGACAGCCTACACGGGGAATTACTCTACAACCTACAAGAACTTCAAGAACTCGATGAACCAAGTGTAAGTGATTGGGCTATATTTGGCTGCTTATTGCTCTTGATGCTGCTGTCAACCCAATTGACAGAGTGTGTCGCTAGCCATGATGCAGTTGTCGAAACCAGCCAGGCAAGGTGAGCAATTAATTGGTGGTACTGTGTGTGGCGCCATCAGCATTTAGACCCGACATGGAATACAGCACTTGCTCCATAGTCAACAGTTGTGACCCTGGCTATTGGCCTTTTTGTTCAGGTCAGATCTGAGACACATCAAAGACATATCATAGAGTTTGTTCATATTTAGCTAGGTGTCTCAGTGTGGTAGAACTATTAAACCAGCTTTAGTCCCGACTCGTTTAAGAAGTGAGAGGTGAGGTGAGGTGAAATGGGGTTTAACGTCGCACTTAAGATTATTTCGGCCACATGACGATGTGCATGCGTGTGTATGTGTGACTGTTAGTACTAGCCCAGACTTAAGCTGGTTTTATAGTTCTAGCTCACTGAGATACCATGCGACAGTTAGCATGCATATCCCACTCAGACACATTACACTGACCCCGAGCCGACTAGTCCTTGTCGCACCCACTAATGCCAAGCACCAGGCAGAGACCAACAAGTACCATACGTTAACGTCTTTTGTTATGACGTGGCCGGGGATCGATTAAGCAGGGAGAGAGTGAGAGAGATGAATCATACATCCAAAAAGACAGACATGTTCGCACATGCACACACACGCATGTCATGTCATGTCATTGAATTGCTCCATCCCTGTACATTAATGACAATATTTTGGAAAAATAAAACCGTGATAAATGCTCTTCCTGAACAACTAACTAAACACCCTGTACCAGGAGTATGATGTATGGCTACCACTATAAAACCATCATAAATCCTGACTGAAGCCTGACTTAAAACTCATGACAATGAAGTACTGCTTCCCTGTTCATCAATGAAGATAATTTCATGATTATTATTTTTTCAACAAAGAAATAAAATCTCTTTACTGAACAAATAACAAAACCAGGAAATCCTTTTGATAATATTTCAATTCCAATTCTTTGAAAACACTTATTTGAGTTTCCTTTGTTCCAGGTACATCCATTTGCTGTAAATAAAAGGTCAAATCAATGGATACTGTTTACTCTTGCAGTACTTATGAAAGGCCATTCCTCTGTGGAGTCTTTTCATCCCTCCAGACAAACATAATTCGAAGGTTTTTCAACACAGCTTTAGAATCACAGAAATAGAATTTCAAGTTAATGAAAGAAGTCTCTTAACATTATAGTCCTCATTTTGTTCTATTCAGGCTGTCAAATATTTGCAAGGCTTCTTCAAACAAATTGTAACGCGAACATGTGTGCATTAAATTTCTATCATTAAAACATTCCCCGGTAAAACAATCGTCTTTTTTCCTGAATTTGTCTGGAAACAGTGTCAACTTATGAAAAATCGACCAGCTTTGTTCCCTCACCTGTTCACATTGCCCCCAATTTAGTGGATTTGTCTGTTAATTTACTCTTATTCCTTCATGGGCAAATATGGACAGTGGTCCCTGACTAAACAGGAATTACAAAGGTGACACCCTTTTGTTTGTGCAAGATAGGGCAATCAATGGTTTGACAGGATAGGCGTAAGAGAGTCATTGGAATATGGCCACTTCGGTGTCTTGGAGAGGTTGGAATCTTGACTTTGGCACACACCTGGGATGTATCTTCATAGTCTGTGATTCTTCAAATAGTGGTGTGTTGGGTCGACAGAGCATAAAATGAAATATTTAATCCCAAGGAATGTTTGAAAAGGTGTGTATTGGTTACTTTGGAAACCGTTTTCATCTTACGTATGGTCATCATCATCATGGTGCTATCCTGCGACAGCTCACTATGTTGTCATCTTTTTATAGGCCCTTTAGGGACCGACCATTTCATATTCTTGTAGGATATGGGGTGGGGGGTGGGGTCTCATTGGGGATATTGTATGGACACCAGATATTATTTTATGAATTTGAATAAAAAGATATATAGCATCTTGCAACTATTTATTGATGGTTTGTTAGAAGCGACGATTGTCGGACATTGGTCAGAAATGCAAGTTTTATATTGTTGGAAAACCTAACTTACCTTGTGAAGGACTCTTAACCTGTCCATCTAAACCTGATCCATACTTGAGTGCCTGTCAGATCCCATCCTTGAATTGTGTGTTTGGACAGACAGTTGTGTCATCAAAAGAGAACCCATGTACTACAATGTTACATTCACAGTCTGTGGTAGCCTGTGGTCAGAAATGGTCAAATATACATGTTCAATCCTTAACATGGACATTATGAACAAAGCCTATTCTGTACACCAGGGATGAAAGATGTTGAAAGATTGATATACTTACTCAAGATTGAGCATTATGAGCTTCTCATTTGCAAAGCGAACTGTCAAAGCTTTTTCTTGTATTGTGTGAAAGTGAAAGAAGTGTCAGTATTTGAGATGAAATAACTCTGACAGGTATACCATTGTAAGTGATGCTACCTACGCCATTATGGGTATCAGTTGGTTTGAATGCTGCTTTATATGGTATTTAAGTTATTTCATAATGCCAGCACTATGGGGGGTGGTGGCGTAACCTAGTGGTAAAAGGGTTTGCTTGTCATGTTTAATATTTTTTAAAGCGGTGTAAACTTAACCTTATTCACCCACAAACTTACTCACTCAACTTTATATGAGGACATTGCCCACTGTGACYAAGTATTACTATCCGCGACTTGGTTGACCTATTGCTTGATCTTAAACAGGTCGTATCTCCTGTGGAAGGCCGTTTTGGATGATAGATGCCAGAATTCTCAATTTCTTGTTTCAGACTTCACCACATCTCGTGGCATTAGCTGTCAATTCCCGTGACCTTGACTTTTGATGCAATGACCTTGATATTTACAGGTGAGTTAACTATTGAAACATAAACGAAAACATACAAAATGTAAATCTTGTTTGATAATAGACATGACCCGCATTAAATTTCAAAGCATGTAAAGGCAAATTTGAATAAACTTGACGTTATCGTTGACATATGAGGATACGAAGAAAATGAAACATTTAAGTCAATGCTTTCAGTTTTGAATCTTGTTTCATGTTAGATTGCACTTTGATGAAGCAATTACTTTCGAAACATTTAAACTGTCCTTTCAGCATCAAGAAGAATTTAGGACGTGTAGTAATTCTAAACTTGATGTAATCATTTTCAAGCGTGATTAGTCTCGAACAGATCACTTCAACTGCGATCAGCTCATGGAATTCAACATCTGCTTTTGAAGCATGTCAGATTCAACTGTAATTACAGATTCTCTGTTAAACACTCGTCAATTTCTATGTTGCTTTCAATGTCAGGTAATTGGTAAATAGGAAAGCCAAACGAGCACTTCCATGGATAACATGTAGGGTCATTAATCACTCGCCTTCAAACTGCGCTGAGTTTTTAAGCATGCTCATTAGCTACTGCCCATGCACGCATGCTTTCTGGATCATGAGGTGATATTTTGTCCCCTCTTATGAGTTAGACTGGGAATGTGAACTTTCATAAAGTAACCAAGGAGTAATTTATCGCATTTTTTAAAATCAGTATAAAAACAACTGTTATGTGAAGGTTGAAGTGGAGGTCATTGTGTAAGGATTCATCGTTATCGTTCGGTTTCTTTCTACTCTTTGGGCATTGATTTTTCCAGGCATGTGAAGATATTTTATTTTAAAAATGTGACCTTCATGTTTTGTAGTGATCTGGGCGTTTAGTGGAACATCAATGCATTTTAACATCTTGCTAGTTCCATGATTTTAATGTAACATTGTTTAATTCAGAGTATTCATGAGCTCTCAGCTCAGGTAAAGAGAGTCAATAATCCATAAATTTGATGACCAAATAACCAGTAACAAGGTCAGTACCGACCAATAAGGGTAGCCTTGTGGTTACAGCATTTGGTCGTCACGCCGAAAATTCCCGATTCCTCAAATGGGTACAATGTGTGAAGCTCATTTCTTGATATTGCTGACATATTGCTAAAACTGACGTAAGATAATGCCACTATTCCAGCAACATGTTCTTGTCAGTAAGATCTGGCTTTGTGACTTGGTCAGTTGCACGCGAACGTACTTAAACCACGTGATGTATTGCTCGTGATATCAACCACTGGTTTGTGTGTACCTGGCGACCATTTTATCCTGTTATTCTGTTACCTCCATTACATGTGTCCATCTTTAATTTTTTGGCTTCTTTTTAAATTCAAGTTAATTACACTATCCGGTCAAGGACATGTGGAAATTGCAAATGTGTTTTCAAACAGAAAGAACACTGTAGGAACATTCTGCAAACCTTTATCCCATTACCATAAATACATTTAATCTTTAATCCTATACATCCTGCATGTCTAATTATGTGTTTCTGACCGTAAATGATTATGGTCTGTCCACTAATTAATTCATTAATCAGAAAGTCCCGGCGTTTCTTGCCATGGAGTAGCGGTGGGGTAGCCTATTGATTAAAGCTGTGGCTTGTCTCGCTGATTGAAAACTATTTGAATGGGTCACTAAAAGTCATTGATAACCCCATGTGTTTATGAAAACCTTCAAGTCGAAGTGCTGGTAAGGAAGCACAGTGACATACTTGACATACGGCTGAGTACCAAAGTGGTGTTGCAAACCATAATTGTCAGCATTTAGACAACCAAATTCTCCAACAAGGTTCATGGCTCGTGTTGCCAATGGCGTGACTATCACAATGATTCATGTAACAATCATGGTGAAGCAGCGATTTCTCAGACCACTAAATATTCACTCAACCAACACCAGTTGTCAGGGAAACATTACTTCCTTGATAGTATCCCAGCTTACAGGGTCGCCTGCTGTTATCAAAATGAAATTGATTTTTAGTGAATTTAAACATTTTTCGTTTGATTTCTGACATACGAAATAAGCGTATCGGTTTGCTATTTGTTCTGTGTCACTGATCGTGTTTGAAATAGTAACTTCTTGACACAGGTCTCATTAAATGTAATGAATTTCAGTTTTGTTCTTGTCTGGTTTATTGTTGGATAGATGATAGATTTGATTTGCACAGTTTTTTCTCTTAAAAACATTTTACTGCAATGTCTGATGGAATTGATAAAGTAGAATTTACACACATTATTGTAGAGGGGTTGAAGAGCTCCTTGATGTCCGAGATCTTTCTCCAAGGCGATTAGGTTGAGCTCACTCAGTCCCCTATTATTGACATTATAATGCTGCAGTTTTCTTTCAGTGCCTCTACAGGCCAGGATACTTCAAGGTATGTATTTAAAGGAGCAAAGTCCTTTTTGGCTCTGACTAATACTCTGACAGTAAGCAAATACTGGATATTTCAGCGTTTTTTTAACTGTAAAAATAATGCTCAGCGATTTCATTTTGCTGTAAGGGATTCTGGAACAGGACATGTTATGGTTCACCAAATTATTAGTTTTTTTGTGTAAATTACGACTTAGAATGAGGATTGAATTATTTGAATTGTTAACTGAAACCTGAGGTATTTTTACTTTTTCCCTTTCAAGACTGACAGATTTTATTCACCCCATTTCAAAGAGCTTTGAGGGGCTGTCCTCTGTCACTGTCCACCGTCCATCATGTGATCAAGGGATCATGGACTGATCTGTGCTGATTAAAATTTCGTCTCTAGCTGTCATAAACCTTTTCAGTTTCTGTTCTTGAAGGTGATGGAATGGGTTGAAATTTGTAGGTGGTAAAGAAGATATCTTTTGCATCAAATTCTAAACTTTATTTTTCACAGTATCAGAAATGTTAGAATTACTTAACATGGTACCTGGTCATCAGATTGATTTGCTCATTGCCGCACTGTGATGATATCACGTTTAATTAC
>VKKT01005242.1:43078-53908 GCA_008038995.1 Haliotis laevigata | reverse complement strand
TGGAAACCTGAGTGCAACTGTATCAAAAACCAGAAAGCAATTGATTGTAGAGCAATTGACCCCTAGGGAGCCGAAGTCGATTCGAGAGGGCCAGAAATCAGAGTCCATTTGATTCAGATAAGCACTGTTCCAAAACGCCGACCCTAAAACATATCATTATATGGATAAAGACATTTAACAGCGAGCGTTTCGCAGCGAGTCACAAACCAGGAGAAACAGCAGGGCACAAACCTCTTAACTATCCTCGTATATACAAAACGGGCACATCTCGATGAGATGAGATATGTTTTTGTTCCTCCTTCTGGTGTCAAAAAATCCACTACTTGCGAGTGTGTGCGCCGGACATCTGACATCCCTGAGAATGCATATGAGTTGAAATGGATGATCTCAGATCTCATTTTAGAAAGGCACAGGGTAGTCCTTTAAAAGGCAGCCCAATGACTGGAAGATGAAGAAATGTTTATGTCTAAGTAATAAAGGGACAGTGGGGTCGCTTCATGGTTAAAGCGTCGCTCGTCACGCCGAAGACCGGAGTTCGATTACCCGCATGGGTACAATGTGTGAAGCCCTTTTTGGTGTGCCCCGCCGTGATATTAATGGAATATTGCCAAAAGCGGCGTAAAACTAAACTCACTCACTGACACGATGCAATAAGAGCGTTACTCCTCCCTAAGTTATTGTGTCATTTTGTAGTCATAGACAGATACGCTCTTCCCCACACCGAGGGCACATCCATGATAGCTGTGGATCTATACCACGCTCTGAACCACACACTGTTTACAAAGGTGTACCTAATTTTCACATTGGTCAGAATCGTCTAGAAATACCAAGTCGTTTATTTTGTTCAGCCCAACCCGGGGCTGTGGGGTAGCCCAATGGTTAATGCGTCCGCTCATCACGCTGAAGACAAGGGTTCGATTCCCCACATGGGTACAATGTGTGAAGCTAATTTCTGTTGTCCCCCGCCGTGATATTGCTGGAATATTGCTAAAAGCGGCGTAAAACCATACTCACTCATCCTAACGCAGTTATCATATACCTGTATATCCACAAGTTAATGACACCACACGAATTTCCCTACGACGAGTTTCAAATCTATCTTACAAGAGGCAGAAATATCCATTGCTTCGGATAACCTTAATTAATTTGAAATTGATCCTGAAATATATATTCTGAAATCACAGATTCCTGAGATCAGGCAATGCGCCGACAATCTCGTCAACACAAGTCTGTTAGTCTGCCCTACCGATTCTGAAACAAATATACCCACGACAGTTCATGCAAGCCCAGAATATGTGACAAGTCTACATTTCCAGTTTCAGGAAAATGAAGAAGGTATTAAAGCTCCTTTTCAATATATTTTACTTTTATTATTATTGTGAACTGTTTTCTCTGACACTAGTTGTTAGTCTAACAGTCTGTCAACTGCAGGCAATGAGATATCACAAGGCAACGGTATGTGTTCAACTTCCCAATAGCTTGTAGCTGTTTGGAGGATCGGAATTTTCCACATGGAATAATTAGATTTAGATGTCTCATGTTTGACGCCGTGTCACAGCGCAAGCAAAAGATGAGCCTTGTGTCAGTGGCACTTGTCAAAGGGATGTCTTTGAGTTTTGTTTTACACAACTTCAACGTCCTCGTTGTCAAAAAATCGCACGGCGAGGTTGTTGCCAGACAACACTGAAACTATTATCGCGGCACATGGAACAGAACATGAATCGATCTTGGCAGAAACGAAGCTGACCAGCATGTAGACCAGCATGTAGACATATTGTGTATAAAACAGCCCTTGAAGGTAGACATCTTGACTTGTTTTCAGTCAGTAGGTTGATCAACAGGTTCGAAAACGAAACATATGGACGTTTTTACTTACACTGCCATCGCAGATGTCTGACATTTGACACTCAGTTGATCTTTCAATCCTTTTCTGCGGGGAAGAAATATTGTTAAAGATGTTCTTAGATGAAGTATCGCTATCGCCACAAGGTGACAAATCAAACAATGGCGATGACTAAATAGGTTTGATATTTGGAGCGACGGAAGCACCAGCCAATTATTTTCCGCTTCGCGCGCGCGGTCTCCCAGTCGTACTGAAGCGAGTAGCAGACGATAACTCTCTCAGCTGATTCGGTTGTATATCTCAGTATAAAGCCAGGAGGGGCTCTCGTCGGATGATGTCGGGGGCGCTGTAAAAAGTTGAAAAGTTTATACATCTCGCTGTGTAGATGTTTGTTAGCATGGCTGTGTTTCATTTCCGCTGCGAGGTCGCTTGGTAACGGCGACATTCCATAGCAACCCGAGGTTTCAGCATCTTGACCACACATTCGGAGCGCGTCGACTGGTTGGTTGTTTTGAAAACTCTATGAGAGGAAGTCTACAGGTTGGAATCATTACCACGCACGTTCATTCTTAATTCGCAGATTTAAATAATTCCACAAACTGGCGCCGCATCCACACGAAAACCAACTGTTTGCAACTTTTCCAAATTTGAAACCTTCAATGCAAAGACGTGTACGAGGTCCTTGATGATGTATGTTTATATCGGATTTCTGATGTCATTCCTTGGGACGGCGACGGTGACGAATGTCCACGCCTTCAACATCGACACTCGTGATCCGAAATTTTTCTCCGGTCCTGAGGGATCTTATTTCGGGTACACAGTTGCGATTCTCTCGGAGTACCTAGACTATCACGGATACCAAGAAATGTGGTAAGTGGAACATGTATTACTTTCAGGGTATGCTCTATATTATACGCAGCTATGGGCGATGCGTATGATACGCCATGTGTTCGTTACTATATGTTTATTGTTATTCCTTCCAGGAGTTTTTACGCGAAGGATAAACATATTCCCTCCATGACGCTCATGGGTTATCTTTGAGATATGAATAATGAATTGTTACGGAGAAGACGAGCTAAGCTGCTACAGGTTTCAACTGGGATGTTGTTTACGTACACAGATTACAAGCCGTGTGTGCTGTCGGAGAAAACAGACATATATTTTTTACTTACTGATGATGTACAGATGATGATGAATAATGAAATATGGTTATTGCGATATTCAGGTATTGTTATGAATAACCTAGAAGATTCATTGGGCTACACTGGCAGCGAAGATATTCTCTTCTTCTACAGGCTGTAATAATACGTTGATATACCAGAGCTAGTTTGAATATACAGGTATACAAAGCCAGTACTAATCTATACTAATCTCTCGATTTAGCCCATATACTGTTACTATTATTATCAAAATGTTAAAACAGTTTATTTGTTTAATGCTTCATCCTGTAAAATTCCAGCTGTATAGCTTTGGTCTTTAAATATTTGAGTCTGAAATAGACAATCCAGTGATCGATACTATGAGCAACTATTAATCCCTTTAGGGCTCGCTGACCCGTAATTAATCAACTCACAAAGCCTGCCCACCAAAATATTATCTACTAACTACAAACACAGCTGGGGTCCATTCTTACCCTGATTCCCACGGGAGTCAAATATTCATTTATAGGAAGGTATGTGTAAGTTCACTAAGTCTGCAAAATTGAATTGTAATTACCAATGATTGGTACTGTTGACAAGAAGCCCGGAAGCCCCAGTGCACTAAAACACACAATCAGCTGATCGGTGCACCTCCGTACAAATTCATTCAGAATAATTCATGATAGTTTGGTGTTTGATTCATATGGTGGTATTGACATGGATTCATGTGTCCACACTAATATATGTCATATGTCGTCGTTTATCACTTGCTAGCATTCATGCATAAGTTACATAAATAATGCATAATATGCAGTATTAATAATGCCCACTTATCTGTAGTTGTGATTGATAGTTTCGCAACTAACAAGGCGATTACTCGATCTCCGTATGTGTACTTGCACACGTCCCTGACGTATCGACAGCTCGCTGTAACAACGTGTCGTACGTAATGCGGAATATTGATGTCACATGTGAGTAAACGCTCACGTGGTCAAAAAGCGTTTCCCCATTAATGTATTTTTAAAGTTGTTTCCTTTTCCCCCGAGGGATTGCAGGCTAGAACTGGTCCCTGGTTGCCAATGCTTGTCGCATTAGGGAACTTAATGGATAGTGTGGTCAGATTCAGTGACTTGGTAGTCTGTCATGACAGTGTATCATCATAGTGTGCCAACAGTGTGTGTCACCATATTATATCACCATAGTCTGTCACCATATTATATCACCAGAGTGTGTCACCATATTATATCACCAGAGTGTCATCTTCGTATGTCACCATCGTATGTCACCATATTATATCACCAGAGTGTCATCTTCGTATGTCACCTTAGTCTGTCATCATAGTGTGTCACCATNNNNTGTCACCATGTTATATCACCAGTGTGTCACATCGTATGTCACCATAGTCTGTCATCATCGTATGTGACCATAGTCTGTCACCATGTTATATCACCAGTCTGTCACCATCGTATGTCACCATAGTCTGTCATCTGAGTGTATCATCATCGTATGCCACCATGCTCGGTCATCATAGTGTGCCACCATGCTCGGTCATCATAGTGAGTCATCATAGTGTGTCACCACTGTATGTCACCAGAGTGTGCCCAAGTACCAAGACAGTTAAACCTTTCTCTAAGGACCCATCACTGAATTTTCAAATCCAGATTCACTATTTCCAGTCTGACGCAACTAAGCCGGAATATTCAGAATTCAGCGTTTCACAACTCCCAAATCACTTTATTTAAGTTATAACCTGAATCTGTTCTCTTGGAGAGTTGTCGAGTACGTTTCTTGTCTCCGTTCAAATATACGCACAGCAGCCGTGTTGTTAAAACTACTCGGAGAACCTATATGGTTTAAGAACTTTTGACTGTTAAAAATATAGATTCATATCAAGACATATGTTTATGTATGTTATCACACCATGCCCGCCGGTTCGTAGCACAATGACCCTGTTTGTGTAAGTCCGGTAAAATAAACAGAAGAGATAGCTTTCACTCTCGGGACACATCGGCTCTCAGAGGTCGCCGAGGTGTGTTCTAATTGAGCTATCTCTCGACAGATAGCTCTGATGCTTGTTTACTGGGGGGTCGGGCGAGAAGGATAATTTTTTATCTCATCCCCCCATTATCACAAAATTGGATCAGATTCTCGCATCCAACTATAAGATTTCTTTCGCTGAAGGAACGCGGTTGAAAACACGTGTCACTTGGTATCATACCGACGTTCACGCTTCCTGCAGTTGGCTAGGGCCACAGACAGTTTCTGTTTGCTATGCATGTTTTCTGGTGATAGAGGTAACGTGGCTATCGTGAACGCCATTAGATAGTCTTCCCACAGTTCACAATATTTTCCTCCCACCTAGTCTTTCTCACAGTCCCTGAACCATATTATTTTCCCTACATCCACGCTCTCCCTGCAATGCTGAAGTTCTAAATGAAGCAAGTCCAGATTTCCCCATGTTCTCTGGGGCTCCTTTTCAATTTAAATGGGTTTGTTTGTTACAATCAAAATTATATATATTCAGAGTCTAACTCCCACACATCCCTCTCTGTGATATGAAAGCCTTCTATGAAGGTTTTATATTTGTAGTTTATAGAATATTGCCACTATTCGTTCATGGGATGTTATAGATATCTTATCTTATCTATGAAGCAAGTCTAGATTTTCCTCGGGTTCGGCATCTCTCATTTTCGTTTGTTGTTGTTGTTGTTGCACTCAGCAATATCCCACCTATAAATAAACAAGTCTGGACCAGGCAATCCAGTGATCAACAGCATGGACATTAATCTACCCAACTGGGACACGATGACATATGTCGACCAAGTCTGCGTGCCTGACCACCCGATTCCGTTAGAGGCTTACAACAAGAATGGTTTGCTGAAGACCAATTCTAACCCGGATCTTCACGTATTGGTTAGTCTGTCTCACAGTCCCTGAACCACATTATTTTACCTACTGTCCAGCCCTCCCTGCAATGCTAAAGCCCTAAATGAAGCAAGTTTAGATTTTCCCGGGTTCTGAAATTCCCAATTCACTGGGGCCCAATTCACTGGGTCTCCTTTCCAATTTAAATGGGTTTACTTGTTGCTATCAAAATTATATGTTCTCAGAGATAAAGCGAGTGGGGATCATTTTCTGTTTAAATTGAATTTTATTCTGTCAAAGTTTCATATAATTGGAGACTTAGCATTAGTGTTTTCGTAGGCAGGTTTGTCTTTCTCGGTGTTCCAGAGAAATGTATACAGAATAAAGGTAGATAATTGGGGTATTTATTGTATAAACCAATCCTTGTCCAACATATCATTGTGCATGGCAGCGTCCGTTTAGCATGTCGCAATTTTATGACCGTGGTTTCGTGTCCTAGATTCGGTCTGATAATGGTTCCTGAAATGTCAGCATTATTCCCGCGCTTGAGGGCTTCACTAAAGTGGTAAATATCCAGGGCCTGTATTACTCCAGGCTTTTATACTGCACCAAGCTGACACGGTGGTTTGTTAATGAAATGCTGAAAGCTTGCTTTTTTCAGTCATTCAGTTGTCCTTCGAGACGTACCGACAGTTATATATGTTGTGTCTGAGTTCCCATGGATAAAATCGTGTCTAACCTGTCCACAGTCTTTTCTGACACCCAGTACTTACCTTAGTCGTGTCTGTCCAATCCATACTTACCTTAGTCGTGTCTGACACCCAGTACTTACCTTAGTCGTGGCTGTCGAATCCATACTTACCTTAGTCGTGTCTGACACCCAGTACTTACCTTAGTCGTGTCTGTCCAATCCATACTTACCTTAGTCGTGTCTGTCCAATCCATACTTACTTTAGTCGTGTCTGACACCCAGACACCCTGACCTCCATGGATAAAATCGTGTGTGGCATGACCACGGTTGCTGTAGTCGTGTCAGGCAGCCAATACGGTCGTTACTGATCGGTACAGAGTTACGTAGGTCGTGTTGACCTACCAATATTATGTTTCTGACCTGTCTGAAGTTACATTGGTTCTTTCTGACCTGCCTATACTTACCCAAGTCGTGTCTGACCTTGCATGGATAAAATCGTGTTTGGCATGACCACAATTGCCCAGGGTAACATAGGTCGTTTCTGAAGTGCCAATACGTACCCATACTTACCAAAGTCGTGTCTGACCCGGGTAACTGTTCAATGATCTTGCGTTGCGTGATACCACGATTTCTAACTTAGTGCAGTAAAATAGACTATCAAACTATCAATTCTGATTTTGATTAATAGCGAGTGTGTCAAACCTTAACGGAGAACCGGCAATGCAGCGCCGGTATAAAGACAAGGTCTGAGAGATAGCCCGACACCGATGACCAGTGCCGGACCAGCGCTGATACAAGCAGCATCTAATGTTGATCTCTGGCGACGCTTCATATTTATCTCGGGCCAAGGAACTTTTAGATATACATGTAAACTTTTCTTGCCAATGGTTCTCCTATCTGATTACCTGCCAGCCGAGCTGCCAGCGGATGGGAAGTCGGTCCGTCTACCATCTATCTACCCTGTCTATCTTTCTGCTTACCTGCCCGCCTGGCTTGTCTATCAACTCTCGGTGAAATCCGTCAACCTGTCTATCTATTTTCTGAGACGGCAGGATGTCAGTTTGCTGGAAAACACTTCTCTCAGGAATGTTGCATTTTGGTATGACAAACTGATCAATAAGGAGTTGTCTCTGCTCGGAATAAAACATCAAGAATACAGAATACATGTATCAAGGAGCACCATTCTTAATCATTTTTACTAAAAGACGTTTCGTTTGAAGTGTTCTGAATATATAAATCGAATTATGATCGTTTCAAGAAAAAGGCATCGTCGGTTGTTTCCGGGTTTTTTTGAGAATCCATTTCAGTGAGGTCGACTGATACAATTTTTTCAATGAGTTAAGGGATATTTTTCCACAAACGTATTGAGGGATAACGAGGTTAGCTGCGCAGAACGTTACCAGAAATAGACGCAAATGCGCATAGACACCACGTGACCGTCTTGATTGACAGGCGCTCCTTCCGCATTGGTTACGGTGAATGGTTAATCTTGTTATAAGGCGCTGTCATTCAGTTACGTAGCCAATTATCTTATTAAATTTACAAGACACGCCTGAAGTGAAATGTTTTCTTAAACCTTTGAAAAGTATTGTGTTATTGAAGGTTGAAATGAAATGGCATATTAGGGTGACTACAAATATTGCAGAATATGGTTTATGTATTGTGTTAAAGTTTGGATTAAAGGCGGTCTTTCTCCGATACGTTCTGCACAGGAGACGGTCGGTTATCGAATTACAACGACCTGCTATAACTTTAGTTGATGGATCCCAACTATCTTAGAGCCGTTATACAGTTAAGATCTGTTGTTTTCTTACTTGCCTGACTGCATGTTGTTTAAGGCCGCACTCAGCGAAATGGTCTGTAAATAATCGAATCCAGTGATTGACATTATGAACAGCGATCTACGCCATGACATGCATCAACCATGTCAGAGAGGCTGACCACCCGATTCCGTTAGTTACATAAGTGAGTGAGTTTAGTTTTACGCCGCATTTAGCAATATTCCAGCAATATCACGGCGGTGAACACGAGAAATGTAAATATTTGGGAATCGAGACTGGGTCTTTGGCTTGACGAGCGAATGTTTTAATTACAAGGCTAACCCATTTAGTCGCCATTTAGAGATAAGCATGGGTTACTGAAGATAAGTTTAACCGGATCTTCACGGGTTGAGGGGGTCACGAGGTAACTGTAGCCATTTGTTTCCATTTGGATTAATACAAACGTGTGTGGTGACAATATCAAAAGTGTGGACATGTACTTCGCGTGTGTACACAGGCCACGTGCTCAATGTACATATCCACACGAGGCAGCCACATGCGCTAACTTGTTACACGTGACAACACCAATCTCACCCCGGTACAGTTTGGACTGTGCCTCTCATTCGTATTCATGGAGGTCACCACTCAGGTTTTGCTTTTTCTTCCACGTGTACCAGCAATAAATTTATACGATCGACATGCCTGTGAAAAACTATACCCTTGTAATAGCTTGAATCCCCTTGCTTCACAGGGAGACAAACGTATCATCATCGAAAATAATGCGAGGCGACGATTTGTGCCCGCAGCAGTGCCAATTGTTCCCATAACATACAGCCACGTGTTTTTAGCGCCGCCTGTGCACGGAAGGACCGTGCTGAGTCGCAGGTTGTATTCAGCGGCAGTGTTATATTTTGCATGATCTGCACGTGCATCTTGATTAAAATGAAATTTCTATCTGTTGGTTGAGTTGTCCAGATAACAGCATAAGCACATGTGATACATGTGGTCGCACCTTAGGCAAGTGTTAGGCAAAAATTGCTTCTGTTCACCCAGCAGAAAATGGATACCCGGTGGGATAAGTCATGTGACTATACCTTCTATTGCAGCACAGGCAGCTTGGGTTTTCCGGGGTATTTATGGGGTAAGCGTTTTGAGCATGCACAAATATGTGGAAACAGGTGTTAAGGCCATTATCATACTGCAGGTGATCGTATTGCGATCTTGTTCAGGAAGATGTTTATGATTTAATGAGACTGGAACCGTGTAAAGATTATGTGTGTCCACATCGATCCTGACTTGCAGCGAATTACAAATACTATTTGAAATAGTTCTTTTGTTTTAATAGATCATAAAAAAATATATTGATGGGCATTGTACAAAACGATGGAATATCAGTATAATTAATTACTCTGGTGCACGAGCTTAGGGTGCCCGTTTCTTTCATCTCGAACCCTGTCCTATTCATCTCGAACTCTATCCGTTTCATCTCGAACCCTGTCCCATTCATCTCGAACACTATGCGTTTCATCTCGAGCCCTGCCCCATTCATTTCGAACCCTACCACTATTAGTTTTTCCATGGACCAAGACGATTATGTTCTTGCCGCTTAGACAGACGTTTAGCCTCGGAAATAGAAATGTTTGTTTGTTTGTTTGTTTGTGTGTTTCTTGTCTCACGCCAAACTCAGCAATATTCCATCTATGTGGCGGCGGTCTGTAAATAAGCGTGTCAGAACCAGACAATCCAGTGATGAACAGCATGAATATCAATCTACGAAACTGGGCCACGATAGCATGTGACATGTGAGTAGCCTAGTAATTACAGCGTTCGCTCATTACACCGATGACACGGGTTCGATTCTCCACATTGGTACAATATGTGAAGCCCGTTTCTGGTGTGCCCCGCCGTGATATTGATGACAAATTGCTAAAAGCGGCGCAAAGCCATGCTCACTCGCTATACGATTGCAACAGTGGTGTTTGCGGCGATAATCAGCATTCACTCTCATTATTATACCCGATCTTATTCCCGTGATTGACATCATGCTATCTCAAATCGTCACGATCCAGACAGAAGGATATTTTGTAACGACGTAAAGTAGCCTCATTGGTCCACAAAACAAGCCACGACATTCATTCCCGCTCGCTCTGGACTATAAATGCCGTCTGCAGCTGGTCGCGATTTCTTCATTATCCGCAGTAGATATAAACACGTCATTACTGAAATAGGGGTCACTCCGGCGATACCCCCTGATTTCCTCAGACGGGGAGCGACCCAAAGATCTGTAACACACAATTAGACTGGGTGCCGTCTCCAGTGTACATTACCACGCAATATGATCTGCATTTTTAACACGTGGAGCAAGAGAACAAACTTATACTCAAAGCACCGATTAGATGTAACTTGGAAGATTTACTCATTTAAACACATCCTTGGCAATATTTTACTCCGAACAATAGACAAATATATAAATGCATTTCTGGAGTTTATTCATATATTTATTATTTATTATTCATTCATTTTATTTTATTT
>VKKT01005240.1:92507-107726 GCA_008038995.1 Haliotis laevigata | reverse complement strand
ATGCCCGTATGACCTTTCCTTAGACTACAATACTGTGCTACATGTCATATTTGTGTAACGCCAGATTTTAAAGTCTTCTTAAAGCAACTCTCACAACCACATACACAGCTAAACAGGAATTGTATTCCAATCATATTAATTCAAACTCTAAATGTTCTATAAAGTTTATTACTGCTCAAGACTACAATTACCTACCTGTGGGAGTATTACAGGTATTGTGTTACTACAACAACCAAACCCTGATGGTCGTAACTTACCATCACACAGTGTAACAGATGGTTCTTAAACACTATACACCAGCATGCGGATGTGTTGAGAGTGGCATCTAGGTTCTGAAGATGTTGTCAACGACTTCCGTCGACGTGTACTATTGTTGTGCATGTCGCACAGCGTCTGACACCTGTATGAGCCACGATACGACTGTGATGATGACGTGGCAGCTTCCGTGTTACAGAACAACGGTCACCGGGTGAAGACACTAACACATGTATCCCCTGTGGTCTTGAAGACAATACAACGTCATGACATTGGCATCAGTTGGTCAGATCTGCTGAGACTTTAACAATATATACTCAACTGCCTTTGTTTCGTAATAATGCATACAAAATACAAGGTGTTTGCCCCTGTGTGTGAACGTTTGTTGCGAGAGAAAATGTTAGTCCATCATACACGGAACAGTATGTTCCCCGTCCCCCGGGGGCCTGCACAATACTGACAACAACGTAACCATATACCCCCCTGCAGATGCCTAATGAGACCTGATGGTACGTTCCCTAACCCATGTAGGTTTGTACAATGCATGGATAAGTATCTCCCTCGAGCTTTAACAAAGGACTAGCTGTCCCTGGTCACGAATTAGTGTAATTGTGATTGTTGTACACGCACTGCTGTCTGCTGTGCTATAAAGCGCGCTGGCCACTGGGATTGCATGGCACAAGTACCACTCTCAATGTAATATAGGTGTGCTGTCAGAATGCCGGGAATAAGACCGGGTTGTTACTCTGGCGTCTAAAGTGTCCATTCGGACATGTCCCCCATGCCGCGTCCACTTGAACATCTCATTAGCCACTGGACACTACCGTGATGACCACTAGCACAGCTTGAGAAATATTCTGCGAATTAGGACGATGTGACTGGACAATAGGCCAATCAACTCCCACAGAGAAGAAGCACTTGGTCACCGGAACTGTCCGAGCTAGGCCGAGCACATGTAGTCACGTGATATCTCCTTCAGGAACTGTCTGAGCTGGTACAAGTAATGGACAGTTCCGAAACAGCAGAAATTCTGCCAGTTGTATTTCGGTGAGGTTGTGTGGTCAAACGTGCTATAATGTACAGGGAGGTCATGCACATCGCCAGGTCTTCTTTAATATAACCTCCAGTAAAATGGGGTTTTTTTTACTGTCGTGTACTTCTGATAGGAATATCTCCTCCAAATAGTTGAGCCGTATAATATAGGTTGCGGCGCATAATATGCATATGAATGGTAGGAATATATCAAGACAAACATGCACATACGTGTCCATTGTATACAAAAACAGAATTCACTTGTGATTGTTACAAACACAAGTGTCACAACGTGTTACCACAGCATTGTATCTGATGTGACTGTAGAAACCTTCCAACGACAAGTATGTAGATTAGGTTGTTTCCAGGACTTAAGAATGATACCCAGAATGCAAGCAGATAAACTCACCGGTTAATACCTCTACCGCAGTGTATACTAGTATGTGGGCACGTGCGGTTTATGAATGTACGATACAATACAAGATTAAATTATGGTAGCTGATTCTAAGACATATAAGCGACAAAACATGTTACGTGATTATCAAAAACATCGTCTTAAATCAGTGTCCAATGAACAATATTTTTTGTAACTATCAAACAGTAACGATACCAGAAGTCCGTCACAAACACACGCAAAGGCAAGTCAGCAAGCCAACCAAGATGCAGTGCAGTGTTTTGCCGCATAAGCGTCAATACAGGGGGCGTCTCTGTTCTTCTCGTCATTGTTTCTGACACAGTAAGAAAGTGGCAGTGACAATGCAAGGAGTTAGAGAAGAATACTGATAAAATGTTTCTCATTCGTAAGTGCAGTTTAAGAACTAAAACTTCAGACACCCCTCAATTAAAAGTCCTAAACGAACTGTCTACCTGCTCATTATCAAAGAACACCTGGAGTGAAGGTGTGGTCGTCGGTAATGTTCCAAATGAACAATACATGTTTTGTACCATCAACTGATCAGTGCCGTCTTCAGCTGAGATGTGTGTATCAAGCTCTTTGAATACGACACAAACACACCAAACTAAATACTCCATATCGCCCTTAACCATCTGCTGGTACAAACAGGATCATCAGTGATCATCTTCAGCTGATGTTGTTGTTAGTGCTGCATCAACACCATGGAGACACCCGTTTGGGCAGGTTATTTCTAAACAGGTTTTGTACAAAGGAACTACACTGAATAGTTGAATACAGACAAATGCACATAAATTGGAAATCGTTGGTACTCGACAGGTATGCAAGTCATTTATTGTTTGTAAAGATACGAGTGAGATCACAGGTGAAGTGCAGTAGTCGGCCTAAACACAGGTTGTAGAGACTGGGCACAGGTCAGTCCAAACACGTCTTCTCAGAAGGTGAAGTGGACATCACTGATGCAGTAGGAAAATGAAGTGGACAGGCCAGTCCAAACAGGTATACGATGAAGTGGACATGTCAAACTAAACATTCCGTTAAGAGTGGTCAATTGGTCTGAGTGGTCATGATGTGTATAGCACGGCAGGAGAGGTGGAAAGTGGCGGAGTGTCCAACCTATTGTTGAGTCCAGTATTGTAAGTCTCCCACCCATGTATTGTGTGTTGGTATGTTGCCGTGGCGAACGAAACACCAGATAATTCCTCACTGAAGATGTTCTGAGATGTCGTGATGGCTCTTGACGGGTTTGTCTTTATGTGGAGAATGACAGGCGGGGCTGCATGCTGTGGGACAGGGAGGGGTGATGTAAGTGGGAGGGAGGGGGAGGAGGCATTACGGCAAGTCGCGGCATGTCACCTGGTAACAGCATCCTCTTCTCACATCACTCAGGATTATTTCTTGGATTACGGATTTCTTGAAGAAACATCCGAGTCGGCAGACAGGAAAAGGCAATTCAGATTTTTGTTTGGCTGGTTAATAGTTTCTCGTAATATTTTCGTACGTGTGCATGTTTTCGTTTGTTCGATCCGTCGTGTCACCTACTCTCTGGCAATTTAATCTATTGTATTATAATTCATGGAAGTCCCACAACAACGCTTTCACATATACTGCTTTTGACTTAAAATGTTAAACCAATTTAAACACGTGTCGATGACGACAATATGTGTGACGAAAATGTGTTAAAAGGTTCATAAACTGTTTCATTATTTAGATTCTATTAGAGACGACACCGTGTACCACCGCATATTTAGCATAGGCCCAATAAAGACAGTTACATGAGGTCGTGTGTGTCTATAGCCAGCAAGAAGAGCGTGCTTCAGGTCCTCGATACCTTTGGGGAAATCGCATTGCTGGTTTCATTGTTTTCGAATATCTTTGTCCAGATATACCAACCTTGTAATGCTGTAATTCATGTTTTTGTTTGAACAAATAACCTAGAGTTAATTGTGTTTGTGGATGGATTGAAACGCCGTCATTCAATTAAACTTGACTATTCCCAGAAAACATTTTTTTTTACCCGTTGTTTAATTTCTAAAATATCCATAAAATCAGATCAGTAAATATCTCTCACCCGTTCTTGTGATATATTCATCATCAAAGTTACAGTCATCCCTGTGTTTTTTCAAAATTCAAGAAAACTATAAATGGAATTAGATTTGAAAAGGACTATATGGTTACCAAAGTAGTTCTACGAGCAAAGTCCCTGAAGTCTGAAATCTGGAATATGTTCAGACCTTAACAGGATTAGTCTACTGTTGGGGAAAAGTGGCGCACACGGAAAACAAGACGTAACTGTCCTCCAAGAAACCGAAAGCTGTCACAAAAACATTTATCTCATCACAGAATTTTAAGTCGAATCTAAAGCTGGAGAACAAATTGAAAATGCTCTCACTTGAAAACATACTTGAAACAAGCGGTCTTAGTAAATTAAATAATTGAAACTGTTTTGATGAAACACTCCTTGTCTGTATGGAGATACACTGGTACCACATGGCGCGTTAATACCGTGGTACAATGGGCGATTATTCATTATCTATTCCATACGGGATTCGAACTCAATAGCTGTCTAATCAGCCAATACCCACAGCCAACAAAGAACATTGCGTTACAGACACGAGTCTTCCCAGGCGACACAAGGTTCCGTGGATCTTGAGATGCATCGCTGGACATGTTGCTGCAGTGAATGATCACGTTTGATGCACTCTTTACAAACGTTACCAGAGAGGTTAGTTAATTTCCCAGCAAAAGCAAGCGATTTGACAGTACTCATTAACATTAGAAGGAACATTTTCCACATGTACGACAGCAAGTTGTGTTAAGTTGGTTGTTATGGGAGGCCGTGAAAGCACTTGTAATTGTTTATATGAAGGTCAGCACTGCCCGATACGACTTAACAGATGGTTGTATACAGGGAATGCATTCAACCGTCTTAACAAAACACTTACTTCACATATTTACATGCATAGTGGCGCTGTTTAGTAGTGTCTTCAGGCTGTAGTGAATGTCAGGTAAATATATAGTTGAAGAATAGAAGCAAGTATTTACAACGAGAAATGCTGCCATTCCACTGAGTATTAGCCGGTGGGAGCATCGTTAACTGTATTCAATAAACGTATCCACGTGTGTTCCTGGAAACCAAAAGAGAAACATTCGGTAACGATCAACCAAAATGTCAGTGATTCAAGGTATAAAACCATATGAGCCTTCTTCGCGCGATCAACCCCTGGTCATCCAGCAGTGCCCGGATGCAGACATTGACCATCTGAAGGCGTCTGAGTCCAGAGAATTGGTAGACTAATTGAAGTCTTGTAGCCCCTTTCATTAGCACCGCAACGTGAGAACACAATCAGTCTCTATTGTTTCAATTATTTGTTTGCCAACTTCCATGGATTGGTTTGGGTGTGCAGAACTTGCTGGTGACGTGGTATTAATCTGTTTTCGTTTTTATTGCGGCTATTTGTGAAACTTCTTTTTCACTTTTATAACAGTAATTAAATGTGTTTAGTTTGAAAATTATCCCAAACATTTCACGTGTGACGAAATTAGTACCTATTGCATATGAATTATATTTGTCGGTAATGGAAAAGAAAAGAATCAGGAAAAAACATTTTAATAATCAGAAGTAATTTCTGTTAAATGTAGAGTGCTTAAGCTTTCCTCCTGTATTGTGAGCATCTGTTTACGATTCACTTTCAAAACGTGACGATACAAGGTGATTGCAGAAAGGTTACCCGCTCCTGCGTAACACGTGCAAAGGCAGGGCAATTGTTCACCTCACGACAAACATAATGCAGTACAACATAATGAATACCATTAGGCATAATTTTGATATCTTTAGCGATCTATGCTTGTCGTAAGAGACGATCAACGGGATCGTGGCGATCAGGCTCGCTGATTTGGTTCACACGTGCCATCGTACTGCAATTGCATAGGTTGATGATCATGATAACAATCACTGGAGTGTTTGGTCCAAATTTGGCATTACATACAGCCGTGATATTGCTGGAATATTGCTGAGTGCGGCGTCAAATATGAAATGACCACGCCACAAGTTATTGTTCTTCAAAGCTTCACTAAAGTCCTGAAATCTGTATCAATATTTTAACAACGAATTGAGTAAAGGTATTATGGCACTCTTTGACATCCTAGAAGGAACATGCGCCATTGTAACACAAAAACTATAAAATGGAGAATGGAAAGGCTTGACAGTTCCAACACAGAGTGGAGGTTAAAGGCATGCCATGTAGTGGAAGCTTTAACTGACACCTTGAATATATCTGCGTATGAAACAGACTTGGCGGTGTGTGGTTCTGTTTAGTGAATCAGTGGAGCAGAATTGGTTATTTGACCATTATTGATCATCATACTGCCTGACGCTTGAGTTAAACTTCTTGGCCATGTTACCTTGTTTAGTTCTTACTAATACGAGATGGACATCTGACTCATATGCTTTATATGCATTACGTCAATGATGTGTCACTGTCAACAAGGACTACAATTTAGTAGTATACCTACACCGAAACGTCGCACTCATTGCAATAAAGAAGTTGACTATACATAGGAACTTGGTTTTCCTTCATCTATACAACTTCTAAAATGCCTCTCAAAGAAGTTACGTTCAAATTGAAACCTGCATCCACAAACACACATGGAGCGGGATTCCACTGGGCTGCCGTTTATCATACGTTGACTTATCCTACCGAGAACCTGCCGAGTACATGATACATTTACATATTATAAGCAGTCATGATAAGAATATCCCAAGAAATGGTTGAGCTGTGTTGTGTGTGTACTTATAGTGGGGATCCTTTCAATATTCATATGAAGCCCGGTGTAGGAGTTTGACTACATCAGGTGTACATGAATCACTGTCAGATAGTGACGCTTCCAAATGTTCCAGGTGACATCCGTCACAGACACAAGCAAAGGCAAGTCGATTGTTCAAAGGAAATTCTTCTCCGATTGTATCAACGTCCGCGCAAAATATATCACAGAAATGGATTTCACTTGTAATTAAAAAGTGACCTGTTGTGAGCTGTCATTGAAATGATGCTTTTCATGTCACGTATGATACCGGTATCAAATCCATCCATCCATCCATTCATCCATTCATTAATCTATTCATTCATCCATCCATCCATCCATCAGTTCGTTCATTCATTCATTGACTCATTCATTCGTTTTTTATTGCTTGGCATGGTAGTGTACCTTCTTTTGGCTGACAGTATACTTTTTGCCATTCTTTTGAAATGTTTAGACTTGCATGGTTTCAGTGCTGTTTGTAAAGTAGAAAGTATGAAGGTTTAACTGTTTGATCGGCATTCTAGCAGTAGGTGATGGATCTTGTTTTGGCCAACTGGAGACTTGTAAACATAAACATTATCCGAAACATTCGTATGGCTGACAACCCGTTGTTGATGTTTTTTCTTTTCTTTCTTACAATTGCAAGGTTTAGAAACATAAAATGATTACTGTCTTAAGGCAGATGTCAAAAGAAACGACTTGTTCACAGAACATCTAGCTGTGAGTTAGTGTATGGCCCACGATGAGGTTTCACAGCGTGTTTAACCGTTCTTCGCGTATTGTTCCAAAAAAATACATTTGGGTATGTAAGAAAACAGAAAAAACGTTATCGTTTTCAAAGGTTAAGCTAGCCTTTACATTTGTTGACTAACTATAAGTCCAAGGCTCTCACTTCTTTGTGTCTGTCTGATATCTAGAAACCATGTCTGAGTACTATCGAAAAGGTTCGTATACTACTTTCACATTCCTGAAGCGTAGATACATTCATTTTTGTATTTATTCCAAATAAGGATGTCAGTTTTAAGATAAAGCTACGAAAGATTGCTTGATGGAGGACAGTATCATCTATGACTAAAGAACTTGATGTATTACTTTCAGCCTTATGGGCAAAACAATTCTTCGTGAGTTTCAGTAACTTGGCACACTGCGTCCCAGTAATGTCAGTTTAACTTACATCCATAATGACAATTCATCCTGAAAAATATATATGAAAGCTTACGTTTCTTGATTGAACAAATCGTTTCTTTTCGTTCTTTAAATATTTGAACACACACAAGAACTAGTATAGTTACTGATTAAAAGAAAATATCTTCAAAACATCTTTTTTGATCGCCGAATTTCCGATTTAAAAATACACACGCAGTGTGCATGTTGTATGTCTAATAACACCAAACTCGACCAAATATTTTTAAAATGCGTCACAATAAAAATAGAATAAAATTCTAATACTGTCCCCAGTACAGAGAATATACAAAGAAAACCTCTTGTTTCCTGGGCAGGTAAATGGGTTTTTTTATCTACATATCGAGTATTTAAATAGAATTGCTATTAGATACACATTTCCTTTTCGATCTTCACCATATATTAATGGAAATCCATGCAACGTATTTTCCCTGCTGCTTTGGCCTGCTACATCCCCGGCGTGCACCGGTATAGACGTGCATGACAGGAAATGGGGAAACGTTCTTTCTCGATTTCTATCTGTTGACAATAATTTGTTTTGTTGTTTGAGACAGAAAAAATAATTTAGTTGCGAACTTGGAAACGCGTTATCGTCCCTAGTGTATATAGGAATAATTAAGTGTTACATTTGGGATTCCTGCACATGCAAAATTGATACACTCCATTCATACTGACAATACAATCAGCGTGTAAATGACAATATTTATAACTGTATACACTGTTTAAAATGTATGGATCTGACGCCAGTTTGAGAGTCGGAAAGAAGAAATTCAATCTCAGACGGAGGGTTTATCAAGGAGAACATTCGGGGGCAGGATAAGGGCACGAAAATCTGATTTTCTCCGAGAGTGTCTTGGGAATTCTCAAGAAATCAAGACAAAACCAAATGATGTCGAAATGGTGTGAATTGAAAAGCAGCAAATCACATGTCGACGCACAAATACGCTTTATGATTGATGGTTTTCATATTCTTTTTGCCATCGAAATATTTGTCGTGTCAGACAATCTAGCCATATTAGCAAACACTGGGCAGAATCGCGTAATAGCTTCGCCCTTAACGCTTGGCCTTCCGCCGTAGCAAGCAATCACGGAAATGAAATATGCATGAATACTAAACTGAATTGAGACTCAAACAGGCAAACGGCTGATTCTCACAGGCAACCGAACTGACAACAATGGCTGCATTTGTTTCTCATCTCGGAGCAATTTGTTTCATCAGCGAGCTCATTCTCCATAATCAGAGAGTCATGCAACAATTCAAATAGTGCGGGCGTAAACACGACAGCGTTTAGCATTAAATGTGGTAAGATTGACCGCTTGGACAAACACAGTGACCAAATCTCTCGGCCTTTCCAAACGACATTAGTGAACAGAAGAAGGCGAGCGCCAGTCCTAGTAATTTCCAATTGTTATTATCACCGACAATTGATCCTCCTGAGTAAATGTCCAGCAAACTTTGAGTACCACTTCTTCAAACTCTGTCTGGCAAAGAGCAAGCTTGCTAACATTAAGCGCAATTTCACCGACAAAATTGTCAACGTTGGGTAAATCGTATCATTGCTAAAAGTCCTCGCCAAAATAGTATGATTGGGCGGTCAATTGAAGAAATTATTTCATTCAGGGCATTAATTCTCTTTGAGAGCCCAAAATGTCCATTTGGAAGCCGTAATGGCGACACAGAAGAGGTTTAAACAAGCTGAACTGTCGAGTAATTGCTTCCGATCTCGGCACTGAGAAGGCAGAACGCTGCCCAACGGCCCATAATTGTAAGCTCAATCCTTTCGCTGACGCTAATGACTTTATTTACGACAAAAATATTTGTCACGAAAGGGGAATTTCCAGCGAGTACAAATAGCCGTTTTATAACCAAATTTTGTCGCCTTTAGTCCTAACGGCCGAGGTGAGCGCAAGCCGTAATCAACAACCTTCCCGGGATGGGGCCATGATGGGACCGAGGCGCGACCAAACGAAGGCTTTTTAACGAGCTTTGCGCGATTGCGGCGACCATCTTGGACTAAATTACTACTTCTGTCCTCAATCGATGGCGGATAATTTGTGGGGTGTTGCATAGCTAACGACAGCTTTGAAAACACGATGTTCAAATTACATAGCTCTCCAAATCTGCTAAAGGCAAAACTGATGATAACGGTTGCGACCGCTGGCCTCACGTTAACGCCGTCAGAGTTTGCACGACATGGATTTGACGGCCATGTTTTCTGTCAAGCCATGCAGAAAACGAGGCTAGTCGGGTCAGGTGACCGGAAGTTCAGTGAGCCTGACAGCATCTGCCCTTTCGCTGGAATGGACGCGTGGCAATGTCAATCAAATGATCGGTAATGAAGTGGCGACGTTCAACTCTGTAATGACAGAATTTGATACAAATTGTTCTGAATGAGCATGGACCAAAGCTTATTGACACAAAGATGCGGCTTGAGTAAACAAAGAAATCTATCCGTGTCAATGAAGAAACGGCGGACACAGATTAGCTTCCGGGTGATGCCCCACTTGAGGCAATATGGGCAGCACGGGATCAAAAGGCCAGTGGTTACTTTATAACAGTAATTAGTGACATTGTGTGTCTCATTACTGGATGGGCGGAGCCACTTGTTTAGTAGTCTTTTGCACAATAAATATATCACTTTTTATAACCTTGCGACTGGGGTGTTTTGCAAAACATATAAGTTTAGGATAATGTTTACATTTCTTCCTTGTCTTGAGAACTAGGAATTTCACAACATATGCATTCATTTCCTAGACCGGTATGTATGCCGCTGTTTCATAATTTCTGAAGACAGAATCTGACTTTTCCCTACAGATATGTAAGAAACTCTTTAAATTGTTTTGCTATATCTTACAATAGATGTTCGCGTAATCATCTTGATTTTAATTTCTCTATTTACTACTTTATTTTTTATATTTTCAAAAAATGGCTGTCTTAGTAATTATAAGCTCAATATGTTTTTCAACTGTTACCATTGGAAACTTTAACAAAAGCGACACATACACATAATATTGGCAAGACCCCAAGGAGGGAAACGATTCGAAACCCGATCTCCAGCTCTGTGTGGAGAAATAACACCAACTTCAAACATGACCGAACTATGTAAGGAAACGGTTGCAGGTCTCAAGGATCTTTCAACGAAAGTTGAGTTTTTACCACCTAACGACTTCCGCCTCCCCTCCACTGACCAGACTTGGCGTGCGGAGATTAGCCTACATGGCGAACGCGCTAAATTCACCTTTTGCCCAGAATAATTGTCAGAAAACACCCGAGCTCACACCACATATGTTTTTAGAATATCCCATTGCACGTAAGAAACATATATGCTTTTGAAAATGCGTGTCTCGGGGCTTGAGTTTATGGCCAATGACCAGCTGATGCTACAACAAATATGGAGAACATCCTGCACGAGTCTGGTCGGTCCTGGGTTGATCAGTGTTTGAAGTGGTCATGCATTAATTATTTCACGCTGGTAAGTATGTTGGTTAGAGTGTTTAAAGGTCGCTTTGGGCATCTCAGATATTGTGCACGGTATTGTTTGAATATACTGTTGTACGTTGAGCTGTAATTCACAAACTACCCTGAGAATTTCTTTTCATTTAATATATTTAACTAAATCTTGTTAATATTCACTTTACTTTTTTTGTCCAGAACTAGTGATGAACTTGGTTGCATGAAGTACGAGAAAAGGTCTGATGAGTTGACATTTTAGTGAGGTGGCTCCACTCCATTGTCATACTATGCAGAAGGGGGTGACTGATCTCTTAAAACCTTACAAAACAGAAAGAACATTTATTACTTTTAGGCCACCATTCGTTTCATTTGAAGTCCAATGTACAATATTCTTCAAAATACATCGTGGTTGGGGTTGGTTCCATGGCGCAGGCTATAATAGTGTGCTCAAGTCAGTCATGATCTGTTAATTCAGGTATCTACATGCGTTTAGTAATCCATATCAAACCAACAGGAAATAAACATGTGTCCGTACCAACTGATGCATTGCTATGTATCATTCATTACTGCAAGAGTTACATGATGTGACTATGAGAATAAAAGTGTTCGATGAATAAATAATTAATCATAAAATACTTTTTATATATAAAAAACGACTGGACCCAGACCATCGCCCTGTCACACTCATGACGTCGCTCGGTGCCACGTAATGCCATACACACAAATACCACCGGGAAGCAGGCGGTGTGGTCCTCGGGAGGCGGTTTGATGTAGCTTCACTTTAGTAAAGAATTAGCTTCGTTTTCTTATATTTCCACCAGTCTAGAATTACAGATTATTCTTCTATTGCCTGGGACAGATAATACAAAATCCGTGTCATTCCTAATCGAAAGCGCTTAGTTCCATTCTCACCAGGGGTGTCACGAGAGATTGAGCCGGACGTTGTACCGGGTAGGTAAGGGGGGTCTATTTAGTGAGCTGTCTCACCCACCCTTCGAACAGCAGCTCAGGTCTTAACGGGCGTAGCGTGTGATACAGTACTTTATTTATGAAAAATAGCCAACAATGACAGTGACAATCGACGTCAAAGAACTTACTGCTGGACCATAGAACAGAGTTGACAGCATAATGAACACAACTATTTGGACAAGATATAGAAACACACAAACGTATTTATCTGTTGAACCATCTATTCACACTACCCCTCTATGGTAAACTGTCTACTTGAAGTTAATTGAAAAGCTTATTGTGAGTGAGATTCACCGTAGTGGGATAGCTTCACAGGCGAGCTGCGGTCATTGTTCGTGAGATCACCCAACTTTTTTGTACTGAGCGTGTCAGTTCTGTGGTTTAAAACATTTTGTAAAACTCGGCTTGTATGCCTATCGGCCCGGTTGAACAAAGCAAAGAGCTCTCATCTTTTTCGAGAACTGTTCCCCAGTCTCTTCCCAAATCTTACATAACAAACATACAAGCCCTTGGTTGACATATTTTTTGTTGTTGATGTAAGCGACACAGACCGACGGCTGCTTGATGACGTCTTGAGAGCACGTGACATGTGGAACGTTGTGTGTGGCAACGTCAATCAAACTTAATCCTTACTGCGCATGCCTGCAAACACGCAGCCAAAGAAGGTATGTAGTCGATAAGGAAAGGACATTCAGATGTCTTCTCCACTGCCCCTGATGAGCTATCATAGACCCACTGACAAAGGGTATTTCAGAGGAAACTGAATACCTCCTGGCTAAAATAATCCTTCCAGCTATCGATTGTTTTAAGGTTAAGCTACACCTAAGTTTTGAGGTTAAACTCTTTACGGGCGGCGTAGCACAATATATTTTTTTAATACTTTGTAGTGATTTCGTTATTATCACAGACTTTCATTTACCCTGCATTCCAAAAACTTGAAGTCAATGAACTAAGTTACTCGCAACAAATATGAACGATAATTGTTTTTGGTGGGAACTGGAATAGAATTCGAAAGATGGTTTTTGTCCCACCTCTTTGTGTCGAAGAATTTAGATTATATAACTGTCATTTTAACAGATGCTAATATTGTCTGTTTGCTTTGTTCGGCATATAACGTCTTGATTCTGTTTCTCCTATTGTAACAGAATCAGTTACCGATGCTGTCTGTGTGACAGCACTTGGTCGGTGACACCCGACATCAGGTATTTTAATTATCTCCTTTAGAAAGGATAACGTCGGGTTTTTTTATCATTTCAGTGCTTAAGAAATTATTTTACCATGTATGTTAAGAAGTCATTGCTAAAAGGATTTGAATCTACACTAGTTTCGTTTGCAATCTTTAAGTTTTTCTCCTAAATAGTAAATAGTTCATCAACAATATTACATTAATATACGTTAATATATCATCTGACATGCAGAGATAAAAACACCTTTTCAATTAAAAGATCAAAAGTGAATATGGAATGAAAGTCTCTAACTTTTTTAAGTACTTGAAGGGAATACACTTGCAAAAAACTACTTGCCATTTCGTTCGGAAAGGACGTTGGAATACTACTGGGAGTGTTTTGGGTTTTCCAGCACGTGAGCACGATACTAACGTTCTGATAAAAAGGGCAATTTGACTAATTCGTTTTACGTCGATAAAAATAATCTTGCAAATACGGAGTCGCTAATGGAAACTTAGTATTGAAGTCCGTCTTTCAAAAGTCATGAACAATATTTTTATACATTTTTTATAGTTTTCAAAACGTTTTCTTCTATTTTTTTAATTTATTAAGTGAAGTATGCAGTTTGCCGAGTAACCATTTTTGTAACCATTAGGTCCTTTGATCAGAGCGGCTTTCAAGGCAGTATCAGACGGACTGACAAACTTCACTGGCTGAGAATGAATGGTTTTTAAAACGCAGAATCACTCTCGTATAAAATACCTTCCCGGGTTTCTTAATTTCACATGAGAGACGTAAAATAATTGTACATGATGAAGAAGGAATTTCCGAAATACTATTGACTTGAGTTCCACATCACAACTATGATAGCGGTATCGGATAAACCATATTCAGACGGACAGACAGTTTTTTTATTCTGTATATAAGGTCATGGCCCACATTACAATACATATCCACATGTTTGTTTGAAACTGGTAAACCAGTAGCAATAATGCAATAACAATCAGCGTTCGTAAAATACCAAACATTTTCGCACAATGTATAGGTATAATAAAAATTTATATCCTTCTAAAGATAACAAATGAATCTTAGCATGCAAAATATCGACTGAAATTTGAGCATTTCCGATTTCTACGAAAAACATATACATCTTTACATGACACAAGTCTTACAAAAACTATGGGTTACTAATATAGTGTTGATAAACCATCAATAAGTGCTACTCATCTTCAACTAATGACATGCCTTTGCTATGACAATATAAACAGACTCTATAACGAAAAAGTGTATTTCCAGGCCCGACTGCTTCAATTGCAAGATTGACGTAATTAAATCTGAACTGGCTTAAAACATGTTTGTAATACCATGTATAAGGAAAGATTGACTGTATGGTGTGAAACAATATATGTCTTGGCTCAAACAATCAAACGTTCTCTGCTTAAGTAGTGAGATAAACATTTTTACATTTCGCATTCGAAAACTGGTAATCATTTCTCGTTTTTCGTTTTCAACTTCACTTCCATCAAACATGGGTGTATACTTGTTTTGCCCTGCGGTCAATAAGTTATTATGACGGAGACAAATCTTTTTCAGTATACTTTACTCAATTCTGGTTGTGATCTATCCACTTTGAACTAATGTTTAAGACAGACGTGTATCCAACCTACACCAACAATCACAAACAAAGGACATACACATGGAGAACGTGTATATGTATAGGCAAGCAACTAAAGGACCTGGGTGTGCTAGAAAATAAAGGATTTAGATATACAAGCAGTAAAAATGATCTTGATACGCAAGCAAATCAAAGACCTTGATATACAATCAAAAAGAGGATCTTTATATTGCAACAAATATATTACCGGGATATACAAGTATACAAAGGACCTGGATATACAATCAAAAAGAGGATCTTTATATTGCAACAAATATATTACCGGGATATA
>VKKT01005238.1:13889-36491 GCA_008038995.1 Haliotis laevigata | reverse complement strand
ACAGTTAGAAATTGTGTCAACGCTAAATAATGACATTGCTTTTAAGTATCGAACTGAGAAATGGACTCGGTAAGAAGAACATGTGGTGAATTTATATAAACAGTTAATTTACTGTCATAACATACAAAAAGCTCGCGCCTGTGAGATATCAACAAAACATTAGAAAAATAGCTCACACCAAAGCCTTCACTGAGTATTCACCGGACAACCCACTTCCAGGCTGCGCGAACCTATTTCACTGCGCACGTGCTATGAGCGCAGCCCAGCTGTTGAAACCCGTTTTCCCCAGAAAAGTCTGGGGAAAATGAGTGAAACGTTTGAACTCCGATTTCGCGCGTTTTTTTCATCGCGTTATTAACTTTATAAGTTAAATTTGCATGTGTGACAATTTGTTTCGGTAAGTCAATACCGAAGGGTATCAGAATCTGCAAAGTTGTGTTTTACGTTGCATGTGACCTTTAAGGTATATCGTTGATCTCATATAATTGAAAAACGGCTAAATGGCCAATTTTCTTCCCTGATTTACCCACCTGAATTACAAATATGAGACCAGTGAAACAGCCTCCTACATCCTCATCTGTTTCATATTTAGATCCGTGCATAAAGCTTCAGAGTGGCAAAAACACTTCACATAATCGTATGGCAAGAGGGATGACTTCAACTTCCCAACTTTTCCTTTTTAGTTTTCAAAATGACATTCCTTGGAAAAAACCCACAATTCTTTCTGTCATTTCCATTTTGTTCAGGAGAATTTACTCTTAAATTGTACATGAGAAGTGAGAAAGAGTGTGGACGTTGTTGCATCACTCCAGTGTATCTGTGTGGGAACCGGAGGCGATGATGTTGAAATATAATTAACTTCATCATTGCATTCCATCATGGTTAGAATAGGCCTTTCCAGCCACTACTCGTAAGACTAGCGTAGCGCCGACAGCGTTAACTTGAACGCCACACTAGACTTGCTGTACAATGATTTCTGGTATCAATTGCTCCTTGAAAACCTCATGCAGTTGCATCACTGGATATGTTACTACAGGATGGGCACATCACATTCATTTTATTACGATTTTGTTTCATATCTTACGACAAGTCAAGAATTTGCCTGCCTTCAAGTGTTGACTTTATAATTAAATGAGTTCAAAGTGCAGACTGAAGTGGAGATGCAAGCGACATCAAAGTCCATATTCTCACAATCTCACAATGATTAATGTGTTACCGTTAATATGGAGAAAGTAAGCATTTCGACGGCAATGTGAACGTGTGCCATGAACTGCTTATCTTTAAGATGTCGCTTCTCATCCGTTTATCAATCATTGAAATGCTTACGTGTGAAGATTCTGATTAAACCTTTTGCAAATTTAACGGCAGTACATGTAGCTGTGGTACATGAAATATTACAATTCCATGTGGTCCCTTTTGGTTTAACGGACGAGATGAAGCAGAATGAGGCAGTTCACTTTAAAGTGACTCTACCATGATTTCAAAAGCATCTAAATACCACGTGTCATGGCATTTCCATTTTCATCGAAATCTCATTTTCACATGTTGGAGCTTAAGATTATAAATCAGTTGTCACCACAAGACCACGAAAACATCCCTCTGTCATAACGTCGATTATTATAGCTTTTGTGACTATTAATATCACGTGTTTTATCTCCTTAATATAATTGACGGAGCGGGTCTGCAGTGTAACTGATCCTACGTAGGAGTTGACAATAAAAATTGTGTTTTTCCCATTTGCAATTTCTCTTTATTACTCATGCCTTCGCATAGCACACGCTTTTATTGACACAGGTGGGACCTGACGATGAATACGTGTTAGTCCAGTCATATTTTGAATGACAGTTCAGAAGAAAGACATCAAACAGTAAAACTTTGAATGTGAGTGTTGTTTTTCGCAAAATGTTTCCTTACAAATTAATATTTTGTTCCTAGTGATATAACTGATAAAATATTCAAATGATGCATAATACCTATATCACTTCTCTTACGGTCATCAATAGTTAAAGGTATATCGATCTGGATTCGAGTTAGATGATGGAGTAGCTGGCGACTGAATACAGCAGTTTTGCAGATTTTCCGGACAGCAAAGCAGCTGGTCTGTAAGCACAGATAAAAGGTTTAAACTGCAAAATGATACTTTGTATTTATTGAATATTATTCCGGTAATTGTAACATTCAATGGCATTGTAGCTTGACATCGTTTAATCCATTGTATTACACCGTCAGAAATGTCCCAGCAAAACACGACCGTTTAGTCTCGTTAAGACTGAGAAGGACTCGTCCACTCTTATCACAAATAAGAAGGTGTTGGTACCAATTGCAATTTTTCGCCTGTCTTTGTACTCTTTGCGCTGTTCTTCTAAAACAGGTTGAATGTCCACATCGATTCCGCAGACCCCTGTAATGAGGTGATTCCAAGCTTCTCAGGGATATATAGTAGACAGTTCGGATTGGTATATGAGAGGAAACAGAGACAATACAGACACTTGAGTAGACATGCGTGAAATATGCTTCTGGTAATCAGAGCAAATGGCGGTCGTCAGGTCTTATAGATTTACTTGAGATTAGAGCCGCTGCTTACACAACTTCTAACATAATGCTCATCTGACTTCGTTCAGTTGGCTGATCCGATCGTGTTCAAACATGACCGCAGAAAGGAATATAGAGGATTGTTTGTAGTTCAGCAGAAATGTGTGCCTTTTGACTAATCCCTAAGTCATAAGGTGCATCACAAAAAGCACAATTCCTGATACAGAATCATTCAAATCCCTACCAGGAAATGAAAGCTACGAGTCATCAATGTAACCTAAGCCTCTTGGCCAATAGTTGTAATTATAGTGTTACAACATTCAAGGCCTCATTAGAGCTTTCAAAATGTTTTTATCTAGTTTTTACCAGTCAAAGATTTTCTGGATTCCGTTCTTGATGAATACGACGAATCGGAGTTAATTCATATCTCCTTATTCAGATGAACGACACAGATTGTATATGGACATGTCGTGGCGGGTTATGGGTGAGGACTTTGGAGGAGGTCCACTTGATGTTGTGGCTGGGGTTCTTGATTACGTGTTCGGAGATAGCTGATTTATATGAGGGATGTTTTGGTGGATACCTGGTGTTCTTTAAGTCTGATACTGAACGGTCTAAGAGTTTCTCCAAAGTCACATAGGAATTCATAGATGCAGCCTCTTGGGTCACACTTCTTTTTGTGTCCTTTGTCATTGGTTCGGAAGAGTGCTTTCAAGGTGACTTTGTTCACATGGGATGGTGGCTGTTATTGATGGGACTGGTTTGGTTCAGGGGTTATTCTTTTGGATGGTGACATTGATGGTTCTGTTGACTTGGTTCCTGGGTAAGGATGGCTCTTGTGGGTAAGGGTGGTAATGATGGCTTGTTTCATTTGGGGATAATGACAGGAGTTGGATTGGTTTCTATAGGACTGTGGTTCGGAGGTACAGTTGGAGGATAGATCAATTGGATTCACTGATTCTGGCAGTTCAGACGGTTGAGGAGTTAAGCTGGGTCTTAGTGTGGAGCAATGGTCGGGAAGGTGTTACCTATTTCGACACCAGCAGAGGGTTTGTTCTTGCAGTCTTGAAGAATAATGCAGTGATGACATGGGAGAATGACGATCTCATGGGATGATTATGGATTTTGTCTTCAGATAGTGGAGTTGAAGGTGAAGTTTCAAAGCCGCTGGAGCCAAAGTGAGAACACTGTGTATGGAAATGTTAGTGGCAAGGTCTTGGATCTTTGATCTGGAGTCTGATGAGGAGAATACTGAGGGTGTTTTCGAGAGGGTCTTAGCGACAACTAAGACTATCGACTATCGACTATCTCGGGTGGTGTTTTCTGGATCTTTTTGTAAGAGGTGCCCAACCCATGTCCATTTTCTTTTGATGACTTTCACGGGAGGTGATAGCTGTTGTGTCTTTTGCCAAAGTTCTTGGCTGATGATCTTCTCTGGCCACCAGAGTGGAGTTGGTGTTAATAATTCGCATTTTCGTCCTCATCTTGATGTTCTTGGCATTCAATACTCTCCTTAGCAGGTTGAAGGCTGTTCTTGCTTTGCCTGTTCTGACTTTGATCTGTGCCACCAGTAGTTCCCACTACACTTCCTAGATAGGTGAATTCTTTGATCCGCATGACCTTGGTCTTTTCTCGGTTGACTGTCAGAACTATCTTGGTAGCTGTTGTTTCCAATGCTGTAGTCTTTTCCTGCATGTGCTGGAGTCTATGGGAAAGAAGAGCCAGGTCATTGGCAAAATCAAGATCGTTGAGTTGCTTGTTGATTGTCCATTGGATGCCGTTTCTTCTCCCTCTTGTTGTTCCCTTCATCACCCAGTCAATTGCCAGCAAGAAGAGGAATGGTGAAAGTACGCAGCCCTGTCGGACACCCCTCTGAACTTCTCTGTTACATCTCCTGAGTGCAATACTCTGCATGTCATTCCCTCGTATGTAGATCGAATAATGGAGATGTACTTGTCTGAGATTCCATAGTGCTTCGTGACCTTCCACAATGATGTTCTGTCCACACTATCGAAGGCTTTCTCAAAGTCAATGAAGTTGACATACAAGGGCGTCTTCCGTTCCAAGGATTGCTCTATTATTATCCGGGGTGTGGCTATTTGATCCGGGCAAGACTTGTCCTTTCTGAAGCCTGCTTGCTGGTCCCTGAGCAGTTTATCAACTAATGTCTTCATTCTGTTGAGGATAATTCTGTTGAAGACTTCCCCTGGTGTTGAAAGCAGTATGATACCTCTGTAGTTCATGCATTGGCTCAAGTCTCCTTTCTTTAAGGGTTGACAATGAACCCTTCTTTCCACTCTTGGGGTATATACTGTTCTTGTCAGATCTTTAGAAACAACGGCTGGAGCATGGTTACTGGCGTTTCCAGGGCTGATTTCATTGCTTGTGCTGGTATGGAATCTGGGCCTCCTGATTTCCCGTTCTTTGGGACTTGATAGTTCTCCGTATCTCCTCTTTAGATGGGGGATGAAGGTTCATAAGTAGGTCTTCTTCTGCTGGGGCTATATCTGCAGTAATGTCTGGTGTTGGCCTGTTAAGCAAATCTTCAAAATGCTCTTTCCATCTCCTCTATTGTTCTTCTGCTGATCCTAGTATATTCTTCAGTAGCAGTTTCTGCTTCTGCTGCTAGATCATCCATGTACCTTGTTTTGTCTTTTCTCACAATTTGCCTGACCTGTTTGTGATTGTCCTTGTACTCTTGTTGGGATCTGACAGTCTCTGATCTTGTGCGGGCACCTAGAAGTCTTTCCTTATCGGGTGTTGCCAATGTTACCCAGAGTTTGTTCGTTCTCTTCTCTCTGCCAATACATTCTTCAAGAGATGTTACAAATGTACATAGGCCCTTTTCACATTGCCTAGATGCCTTCTACCGAGTCCTCCTGTTCAGTCCTGAGTTCAAGAAACTTTTACTCGAGATGATGTTGATACCTCTTCATGTTCTCTTTTTCCTTCAGGCCTTCTACATTATACTTTGCTCGGGTGTTTTTGTCTGTGATCTTTCTCAGTTTGAGTTGGAGTTTTCCCACGACCAGGTGATGATCTGAAGCTACGTCTGCCCCTATTCTTGACCTCACATCCAATAATGATCTTCTAAACTTGGCACTGATGCAGATGTGGTCGATCTGGTTTTGGGCAGCCTAGTTTGGTGATACCCATGTCATCTTGTGTATCTCCTTGTGTGGGAAGAGGGTTCCTCCAATTACGAGATTCAGGTCCTCTCAAAAAGTTTGCTAGATGTTGTCCATTTTCGTTCATTATTCCGGCTCCATGCTTTCCCATGATGGCTGTGTATCCGATGATGTCTCTTCCTACTTTGGCATTGAGGTCTCCAAGTAGAAGGACAATCTCCCTTTCTGTTCTTTTCGAATAAGGAAACTTTGCTGTTATCTCGCCTACTGGTACCCAACCTACTAGAGCTCTGGTTGCCTTGGCTGTCATCATGATGGCCACTCCGCTGGTGTGATGGGCGTTGTTATCAGTGTGGCCTGAGTACACTAGCGTCTGTCCTGTGGTAAGACGTGTTTGTCCTGCTTGGTTCCATCTGGTCTCACTGAGTCCAAGTATCTCCGAACTTGTAGTTGCGCATTTCTTTATCAACACCGCCCCTCTTCATACATAGTGTGGACATTCCACGTGCCAACGTCTGGCTTCCTTGCGGGTTTGACCAAACGGCGTCATGTATCCAGTTGTATTGGGTTCCTTGACATCGAGTTCCTGATAGTACTTGGTTTACTGTCTGTGTTTCTGCAATAAGCTTTGATCCGCAATACAGGGGATGAGCCCATATTGCTTCACCAGAACCCCGTTGGCCAGCTTTACCTGTTTCTATCTCCCGCGACGAGGACGAGGGGTTGGGCTTTAGCAGACGTGTTTTTAAATATATTTGAAATATTATTTCTGTAGGATACGGTCTCAGAAAGATATGCTTAGTTAGGTTCATGGTAACTAATGCTTAAAGTTCTAAATAGGTCAACTATGTGGACCTCTTTAAAAGCTATAAGAAGAGTGATTGGCTGAATTAAACCATCAATATTGCAACCATATCGCGATGAAAACAAGTAAGTTAGTTATAGATACCTGTCGACAAAGGACAGTAAATTAAACAAACCATATCTATATTGAAACAAAGCATTTTCCATCAGATTGTACAGGATAAATTAAAACTAGTGTACACACAACCATCAGCCAAAGAATGATCACCTTACTGGTCATCATAGGGACTAATGGTGATTCTGTTTCCATATGACTTCCGAGCAGGATTTAAGCCATATCTTTGGTCTCCAGTGGTTGTATTGCTAACCAATGTTAAAGCAACTAGCCACTGTTTAGGGAATTAGAATACTTGTTCATATTATATATTTTGGTTCAGATTTACTCACGTGTCACTATTAGGGGGAAAATCAAGTACTTTAACACACACACACACACACACACACACAAAGATTAATGAGATAGTGAGAGAAAAAATCTGCAAAACAAGTAATCATTAGATTGTATGGTCCAGAATCGATTGTGAACAACCGCCGTCCAAATGCTGAGAGTGGCCTTTAACTGCAAACAAGTATTGTCATTAAGGTGCGATCGCTGAAACAGGAGCAAGACTACCATATGTCACCTAAATGGACAGAAAGAACGGGTTACATTACGTATTAGTGTTTCAGCTGTGCATTTTATACATACACGTATTAGATAATTCGTCATTTGAAACGACACGACATCACACTGCTCCACTCTTGCGATGTGGCTTCATTTGTTGTTCGTGGCGGACATAAATGATCGTATTTCCGTCAAATAAATAATAGGTTGATATCAGTTCACATTCGGCAAACAGTTAGTTAATGATACAAATTATTCGATAATTGCACTAGCTGCAGCAAACATCTGTAGTTAAGTCTTGAAATGGAATTTAGGGTTGATTTATGTAGTTATGTTTGTCTGATTGTTTGCAAACTTCATCATGTTTTTTGGACATCAACTATATTTTACTTAAGTCGGATATCTCTACAGACATCAAAGTAACTTAAAACAAAAGAAACAGGCACAACCGCCAAAAGAATGTAATTGACACGTCTCCCTACAGAATTGTCACTTCTTTGGTTTGACTTCATAGGGTATAGCACAAATCGTTAAGCAGAATGAACTCGTTCATATCAGGGAGGTGAATGCTTGATAAAACCAGGACCACTGCAAGGAATAAAGAGCACTCCTCAACCAAGGCAGCCCTTAATGCTTATCACTTGGCGAAGAGACACGGCTCTAGAAACACACATAAAAGAGCAGTACAGGGCACTGATAAGTCCACACAAGGGATGAAGCGTAATAGCAGATGAAAAGGATAAAGTATGAGCCACACGGAATGGACTTGTAGTGGTAGAAATATTTGATTTGCAAGGCATGTAGGAGTGAACTGCAAATATTGGATATTGGATTTCTACATTTTATAGATGTTTGCTTGTGCTCTTCTTTTAACGTTTCTACTCTTAGATTTATATTTTGAGCCTCTGAAAACACATTAGTGATAGATATGTTGTCTATAATTTTCTAATAAACGCACTCTCAGTTGAAGGTTAAACTACATTTTGTCACATGACTGACACTTGACGAAAACGTGTTTCCGAATAAGGTCGAAGGACACTGAAACCTTTTTCTTAAATATAAAAGCCGATTTATAATCAACTTACAAGAGTGGTTCTGGAATAGTTCAATATTTTGTTCGACTATTATTCCTGAAAAACCCTGAGTTATCGTTACAATACTTCATGTGCGGAACGATTGATATGATGTGTGTTTTTTCTGCTTGACACTTTTATGAATTGATTCCAAATTCCTATAATAATTACAACGTACAAAAATAGCATTGTCGCGAAGAACTGTCGCCAAATTGTCAGGTGAAGTTAAGTCTTTCTATTGTTTTGTTTTCAGCTGTGACTCGTCCTTTTTATTTTGAATTCATTTCATCAATTCTGCATTGAGGATAATTCATTTATCATCCCAAGAGCATGGCTTCACTGATTGTTGGAGTTATTAAGATGTAGGATCAATTGACACTTGTGTAGGACTATGACACTGTAGACATGTGAGAACTTGTTCCATTGTTGGAACATGCTCAGTGCTCTCTCGATATACTTGTAGACTGATTCCCTGATGAACAGAAAACCTCCCTGCCTTGATACATACATGAACACTTCACATCCATATGATTCGGATTCAGTCGAAGTCTGCATCACATGCATTTCAGATAATCAAATGTCCGATAAACAGAAATGACAAAGACAAATGAAAGTGAAAACATCATGTTCAAGTGACAATGCCACAGTATTTCCCCTGTAGTGCATCCGTTTCAGTGACAGGAGCCGACCATTCATCTACGCGGAAGCAGATATACTGCCTCATTAACTGTCTCTACTTTACACTGCCTCATTTAGCTGTCTCTTCTTATAACTGCCTCATTAAGCTCTCTTTACTTCCTTTACAGACGGCCCCCATATAGCTGGAATATTGCTGAGGGCGGCGTAAAACTAAACTCACTCACTCTGACTCTTTGCTTCATACTGCATCATTACTTTACATTGACTCATTTAGTTCTCTGTCAAATAGATCATCAGTTCCACTTGTCGGACATGCTTATTTTCAATTTCAAGAAAAGTAGATGTACTATTTCTATATGTTGATTATGCATTTGCTGCCCACATGCAAAACGTCCTGTCACAATATAACTTAAACATAGAACGTCAGCGCCAGAGAATAACCAGTCTAGATTATCTGAAGCAGTTTCCACTGGGTGTGTAAGGCAAATAGCGATTAAACTCACATGGGGTTATCGCAGTAATTCAGAGATAACATCTCGTTTACAGAAAGGTTCAGCACAACCTGCCCGACAGTATTAAATGCTTGTACAAATTAAACGGTATCTTTTTTCGGATACAGTGAGACGAGACTTTCTCCGTCCACACAGAAAGGTCATTGTCACAGAGATATGTATCGTTTCTCTTGTTTTAAATACAATTGTTTAGAATGAACTCGTCACAGTGACAACAGATCTGTTATGATCAGTGCTATTGCGGATAATTCCGGACGCCAGTACTATCGTCGTGGTGTCAAACTCAAAACCGCTCAGTATTAAACATATCACCTTTGGTGATCGTGTTAGCACGGAAGTTAGAAAAATTGTAGTTTATTTAAAAATTCACCCACCCAACTTTCAATATCATGGACATCAACTATTTGGATTTTAAAGATACTAGCAGACACAGTTGTAAACAAAACTAAAGCAATTGACTGATCACATGGGTAGTAATTAATTATAGTCTGATATCCACGCCGTTGCTCACACACATTACACATCACACCGTCTTTATTAAGGAATATGTCATTTCACGAATATCGGTGCTTCGTATAAGATGTACAAACAAATTCATTGCAAAGAATAAACAGACTGTCTTCTGCCATGTCAGCCATTTTTGGTTAATTACGAGTCGAACAGACACAACATTATGTCCTGCAACACACATAAAGAGACCGCAGTCATAAAGTACAGCTCGAATGAAAAAGGATGGTTCATGTGTTGTGTCTTTGACAGTTAGATATGAATGGGAGAGCAAACTCCGGACAACCGCAAATATTGAAACAATGATTTTGCTTTGAAATAAGAACTATTGTCAGTCTCAATCCCAGTTATATTTTCATTCTGTTCGTAGAGATGTACATGTAGGTTTCCACAATATTTCTATGACACCAAATAACAAGGTATGACAACAGCCTACAGATTTCCATAATTACAGAAACAATCACAACATCACAACAGTAAGATTAAAATCAGCAGGTGTTCACACAAATGACTTACAAATACAGTTATTTACAGCTCGACGGCACACAGCAGTCCTCCCGCCATGCAACTGTGGCCTATAAACAAACCAGACAATCAAGTGATCGATAAACCAGAAAATCCAGGAACGTAAGTCGTTATGAAATAATGTCACTATCACTCACAGAAGTCGATCGCAAACGTTGAAAACATGGTGTAGAATTACCAGGTAATGGCTGTGAAAGGATTGATTTAGGCCGTCAGCCTCTATCATTATGTACCTTACAATACATCAGTTTCAATCTGGAGAATAAATGGTGTGTCAATTCCAGAAGTCGATGCTATTTCACATGAATCCTGGGCACATATACCAGAGCACCAAACGGTCTTTGAATGGAAGTGACACCTAATATCTATATAGTTTTATACTCTACAAACGATTTGCGATAATGACTTAACCTTATTACTTGCTGTCAACGCAATGCGACTGTTCCATGAAGTAAAGGTCAGAACTGCGGTTGGGTTTCGATTCTCTTAAATAATATCCGTAGCCATTATCACGCCGCTGCCACAGAACGAGATAGATGTAGATGGGTATCGTTGTGAATGTGGCAGTCTCTTCTCTCGTCTCATTATGTTATTAGTGCCAGATTCAATGACATTTAAGTTTGTCCTAAAGGTCACAAGATACATGTGCCAGAGGTAAATCTGTTAAATTAATGTTTTTAAATCGTTTCCTGAAAACGAAACTCTTCAACTTTAGGGCGTTGAAAGACTCGGTTTTTAACAGCTAAGACATGATCAGTTGCCTCAAACAATCATGGGACGTTTCAGATACCCTATGTTGTCGTGCAAGCCTGGCTTCAAGGACAGCTTATTATTGCGAGTTCTTATGCGCTCTTTGGCGTTCGTGTCGTTGCTTTTATAATGTATCGAACGACACTACGTTTCTACAGAGTTGAGATTGACGCTTGGTGGTATTAAAAAGAATTACAATTTTTGGTCACGACAAGCCGTTTTGTCTAATCACACGGTAAACAGAAATTAGCTTTTGAAGCACACATAAAACGACCGTATGGTCATATGGTACAGATAAAATATAAGTTGGTAACGAAGGTTTAAGTTCGATGACTTTCACAAGTATTTTTATTTATATCATGCCATAGACAGTACGAAATACTGGCAATTCAAGGAATTGAAGCGATATTGGGGACTTGAAATATAATGAGTTGTGCAACCAATTAGTTTGCTAATGGACAGTTATGTCCGTTGCGAAGTGACGTGCAGACGGTTGTAAAGAGGAAGTTAAACCTATCATAAGTTCAGATCTACTGGGAACCCAATTTGTGAGTACATACTTCCCCCAACAAGACTATTAAGCATTTTTCAAAAGGTTAATTAGGAAATAAACGTTTATGTCACAGGTGAAGCATTGGTAACAGAATGTTCAATATTGATTTCCTCTCTCCAAATATGTAGGCATAAAAACTTGAAACAAAACATTATCAGACATGAAAGTGCAAGCTGCATTTTCAATTTAGCCATGGAGCTTTGAAGAGCTTCTCGTATAAATCAAAGCAGATATCTATCGAACTTATCATGAAGTCGTTTTTTCTTAATTTACACGGTGTCATCATTGTGAAATTAGGATTTTAACATGCAAATGAATGGTTAACATATTCATCAACTACCATATTCAAATACCAGGTCTTCATTACTTCTTATATTTCATATGCACGTTTATAAGTTCATATGTACAAATGGGTTTCCTTAAATGCCATATGATATGATACATCTTTTGTGTTTTCAAATAGTTTTAAATCGACCAGTCAGAATTGTGTATTCTCAAGTAATACTACGGTACAACTGTGCAACAAAAGGCAATAGTTGAGGTGTGACCATTTTATTACTGACCAATGGATACAGTTCGGGGATGAAAAAAGCAATGTACTGACCACAAATGTGTATCACAAATCGACGAATTAATTTACAGTTGCAATATTTAGCCATTCAAAGGTTGTATTTATTATGTGCAATGTGTACTGGCATCTGTTTCGTTTTGGACAAATGATTTTTGGAAATAACTGTTGAAAGATACATGTACTAGCTTTGTTATTAACTTGTAAAAAATGTATCCAGAGTATTTGACAAGGACTAAAGGGGTTTCAGTGTCAGGAATACATATTTTGAGTATATAGGTTAAAGTGAAAACCAAAGCTGAATTATACATTTATCGCACACCTTATGCGACACTTCATTCAAGACACATGGGAAACAAAAAGTGGATATTTCATTCTTTTACAACATTAAAGAGACATTAATAGTTCAATATGATTAGTAAAGAAAGAAAACATGCAAGATTACATTGATTTTGATATCTGTTTTGCCCTCTTATTAATAAAAGCGAGAAAACCCGTTCAACACCCATACGAAATCTCTCTGCTAAAGACAGAGTCGATTGTCCAGTTCAGACAAAATTATGAGCAGGTGTTCGCCGAACCTGGAGCTGCTAGAATATTGCTCGACATGAAGGGAAAGTTGACTATTTGAAAGTTGAAATCAACCCTATTGTAACTAGGCGTGTGAACAGTGTTGTCACTCTGAATTTTTATACAAAATGAAACACATGAGGCGGTTTCTCATGTGTGAATACATTGAATAACATGTCCCACAGGTGTTTTCTATATTTCTAGAAATCGCACGTGTGAGTACAGAGCATTAAATCAAATATGAAACCTGATTATGCTGCCAGGTGTTTTGTTAAAACCAATTCCATTTAAGTTAAAAACCGAGATAGTTGTTATCAATTCAGAACATTGAACCAACAAAAACATGAGAACTGATGAAATGATAGGGAAGGTGTAATAATGATAAATGTCTGTAAAATTGCACTTTTTGATTTGCCAAACACACGGTCAACTTAGGATATTGACGTTCCTTCTCTTCCGTAACCACGATAAGCCATTTTGTTCATTAAATCCTTGTCCCAGTAATTGTGAGTTCCCATACATGCGCACACAGCCCAGCACTTGTTGCTCATGCATGATGTGAAATTCCAGTTTGATTAGATGTTGCGCGCAGATTAAACGCGATGCTACACTCTACGTAGTTTGTGTGTGACACTATTTTTTGCCTTGGACCATACGTTACAATGGATGTTTCTGATACTTTGTTTTTGTTAATATCATTCTGTACCTTACATCCAGTGTTAGAACAAGAATGAACAGACCAAGTCACCAGGACCATGCATCGCGATGTGTCATGAACATTGATCGAATGCCAGTGTCTGAATAAAACAATGTCGTAACTTCGAATTCCTGACCGATTTGTCCACTCTCAACCACTCTTTTGTGATTAATTGTATTAAGCACAACACGTGTTTACATCAACAAATAACCGAAAACCAACTCGCTCTCTCATTATATATGTAAAGGGAAACTTACAAATCCTTGGCCCTTCTGTTATTATTCGTGTACAACATCTTCCTTGCTACCAACCACGAGAAACAAGCCCTTGATCACTCACAAGCATAAAGAGAGTATCTCGCAAGAACGAATGCTAGTTGCCAGTATTTCTTTAGAGTTACGGTGAAGGAACTACGTTGTAGTATTTCCATCACACTAATTGATAGCCGTTGAACTTACTCATCGACGAATTATGAAACAATGGCGGAAGTGTTGACACTACACATTACACCAATACAGGTCACTTCCTCATTACAGGTATCTCAAGTCACATGTAATTACCACTGGTTACAATCACTGGTCATTGTTTAAAGTCACTCAAGCACGTCATATCAGCCAGACCGGACATTCTCCGACCACGCAGGATCATCTCGCGATCTTTGCTCACCTGTGAAATCACAGCTTTCATAAGACAAGTAGTAGCAGCATAATTAAAACTTTGTCAGCTCATTTCCATTCAGTGCTTAACTACCTCAATTCAGGCTATTTGATAAATAACAAGTGTGAAAAAAATGAACAGCATCAAAGAATCAGGGTGTCACATAATTATATCGTCAGCAGAAATTCCTGAGCTCGCATTAATTTTGTGACGCATTTTAGACTAGACCCTCGCGCTTGCATTAAATTCGGACGTATTAATTTCATGATTTACAGTACTCAAAAGACGCATGTTGGAGATTCTATTTACAATGTTATGGAATAGTTTACTAGCAACACTTTAAACTGGAAAAACTAATGTGTAATATTTTCTAACCAAGTGGTATTGGTGATTTTTCTTTACATTCTTAAAATTTACCTAAATATCATCACAAGAGAAAAACAGCTTAATCAGTTTTGATCATCCGAGGAAACGGATTCATCCGAAACAGTGGTGTCAATTGTACATATGGATCAATAAGTCATTGTTCCACCACATCTTGCCTGTATCAAGTTACGCTTTTAACGTGGCAGGTATTTGTTTATACGAGGAAGTACTCAAAACACTTTCTTTAAGTATTAACAAACGTATGTTTGTACGTATCCGACCATAAAGTTGATCTATAAAACCCCACAAATTGCTTAACTTGACAATGTTTAAAAGCTTAGAAGACACATTAAGAATTGCCTAGGAGGCATATGTGTGTAGCAATGACAATGTAGAGTTCGAAAATATAACCAGACTCTGGTTTACTATATTACCTGAAAGATATCATATTGAATGACTGACCTTTACCAACCTAATGAAAGCGTCTGGAAACAACAACGTAACCAAAATATATACCACACACTTCGTACTGAAATTTACTGAATAAAATATCAGTACAGGCAAAGTCGATTTTCTCAGTAAAGGTCATCGAGAAAACACTGACACATCGCTCCTTCTCTGACTCCCTTGAGCAGAAGGTGTTGCTGGTTCTTCTCCAAATTAATTGTTCTCAAATGTAATATTCCTAAACGTGTGCATGTTCAAGATTGCTTCGTAAACATTAATCTTGTATTTGACACAGTGTTAGGTTGAGTAACGTGTCATAATGGAATCTTGGGGCAGGTATTCCGTTGTTGCGGTCTTTTAATAACACTCGATGTGTTTATGCCTGGCTGTAAACTATGTTTTTCTCACATTTCATTCAGAACGAACACGCCATTGAGTCTGTATCCGGTATTGATGTGAGGAGGTGCAACTGGTTAGAGCATGTGAGTGTTTGTGAAGTCTTCACAGGTCAAGAAATGAAATATGCACCCATAGTATCCTATATTGCGTCGGGTAGCTGTGGTAATTCTTTGTAGAATAATGGCTTGGTAAGCAGACTGAATCAGTCATTGAGTGAGTGTGGTTTTACTCCGTTTTAGCTATGTTCCAGCAATATCAGTGAGGGGAACATATGGAAAAGGCTGCACTTATTGCAACTTTCTGGTGAATCAAACCTGGATCGTCGGCGGGACGAGCGAACGCCTCAACCACAAGGTTTCCCCACCGACACGAGTCGTCCGTTCATGAACTGCCATTAATCAGGATGCGATGTGCACATATTATCTTCATATAAACTACACAAATGTTCATTTTTGTCTGTTGCTGTTCTTTCTAAAAAAAATGATTGTTTTCTAATGAGTATGTAACTATGTTCTATGTTGATTTCACTGTCGTCACAGCTATATTCGTCTTTCTGGTTGCAAGAGGACTGAAAGCTCCATATGTTTTGCTCTGAGCAGTATTAGATGTTATTGCTCCGTTATGTCGAGAAATAGTTCAGCAACTTGCCTACCTTTCACTTTTCACGTAAAATCGAGCATGACTTCAAAGAATGTTGTTCGATCACGTATACAGCATCAATTTTCAATCAGTTTTCAAAGTGTTTTATGGTACACACGTGGAAAACATTTACAAACAGGTCGCCCCAGTTTCAAAAATGATGCCTTTTAACAAACCCCATTTTGACTTTTACCATACTGATGATAGCCTGTGTGTTACATTAATGCTACTGTCCGTGTCGTACAATCGTCTCTGCTTTTAGCGGACGAACTTGTTCTGTTCAGCTTCGTAAAATGCAGACTTACAGAACGTTCCAGGCTTTAATGTCTTCATAATTTTAAAGTTATCAAAGCTCATATCATTCATCTAAATATGCTTGATGGGGCCTTTGCATACTTCTGTAAAGCAAAGGTCAGAATAATTTCCCCAGCCTTAACTGTTTGTCTTCATGTGCTTTGATCCTATGCTATCACGATGTTATGCAATCATCACAGACCCAAAGACATGATGGACTCTTCTCACATCTCTTCCTGTCATTCATGTCAATGAGAGTACGTATCAAGCATGTCGCCTATGATAAACGCTTTAGCAAGTAAGCTCTAAAACCTAGTATCATAAGATCGTGTCATGAAACCGATCCTTTTGAAGTCAAGAATGCTGAAAGATTCCCTGATCAGGTTTTAGCACCACTCGAACCAACATGTGTTTCCTCAGATGACAAAGTCACTGGAACGCTTCGAGGAGACATCAGGATAAACACGTGGCAATGAATTGGTCGCCTCAAGGACAAAGTCTCATACGCTGTCAAATGTCCACGCCGTTGGTTACACAGCATCTGACACGATATCCATCATGTATCGTTAAATCATCCACTCAGCAGTCGATCATGTCTTGGAGATCGGTGTTCCATAATCACAGGCAAACAAGGACCAATAAGTCATAAAGAACATGTGCATTTCTTCAGTCCCGCCAAAACTAGGCAAATATATTCATCTTTAGAATTCCGCATAGGTAATTAATAAAAGTAAGATATGGACAGCCGCTTAAAATTGTTATGATTATTAGTGTGCGGTGAGTCGTAAGAGAAGGGTTATAGATTTCTAAGTGTTCCTTTTACATATATACTCTTCAAACAAAGAAACTTGACATAGGACAAATTGGAATTTTAGGAAAATATTTGACACAAACCAGTCCATGCTGAATCCCAGCTTGTGGGGGAATGGTTGCCGACGACAAAACATTTGAAAATAGAAACGTTTAACAAAAACTCAACGTCACACTCACGCCTGTAGTGAATCGCTTAAACGCACCCTACATGAAATGAACGAGCATCATGAAATTGTGTATCACCCTGAGCTGAAGTCAATGACTGTAGGCTTTAAAAAGCCACACCAATGGTACTCCACATGCATTGCTTTAAGCCACAACGCCAATCGGCCGTTTACAAGAACGGACATCGCAGCTTAATGTGGCAAGACACTTCAGCATGTCCAGACAGACAATCTCAAACCTATGGACCCGATACAAAAATACTGGGAGTGGTAATGAGAGACCCAGGTCAGATCGACCTGGAGTTACCACTGCCGCCCAGGATCGCTACATCCGGTTGAGACATTTTCGTTCAAACACCACGGTCGCTTCATCCACAACAATCCAAATCCCTGGACTGCTCCGAATCTCCTACCAGACAGTGCGCAATTGGCAATGGAAAGCCAGACTTTTTGCCAGAAGACCAGTTCAACGTCACGTCGTTCCCTACATCAACGTGATCTTTGGAGCATGACAATGCTCGACTTCACGTTGCACGTGTTAGACAGGTCTTCCTCCATCAAAACACTGTTACCCTGGCCTTCTCGATCTCCGGATTTGTCCCTCATTGAACATCTATGGGATACTCTTGATCGACGCTTGCGCCAGCGTATTCCGCCACCTCAGACACAAGAACTTCAGCAAGTGTATCAAAACATTCCTCAAGACAGCATTGGCATCTCCTTTCTTCTATGGGTCACCGCTGCCAAACTGTTGTCGATGCTCATGGTGGTCACACCAGATACTGAGATTTTACTGACCAAGTGGCTTTAATAGCCCTCTGTGGTTTTACCAGACACTTTCTGGATAATCATGTTTTGGAAATATGTAAAGTGATGATTTTACTGTAACTGAGAAATGATGTCATGTTTGAATCAGTTATATGCACTCCGTGGGTAAACTCCAAAACAGCATATATATATATATATATATATATGTACTCTTCTTGACATGCTGTTTTGGAGTTTTTGATAAATACAACGAATTTCCACATATTTACAAAACATATTCTAGGAAGGTCCAAGTCGATTATAATTGTCTTTAGTTTCTTGTGAGAATGTTCCATTCAACAACAAGGGTGCTTGCGTGGTGATCTTGAATCCGCAATTATCTTGCAACACAATATTTACGCTCGTGGTTTAACTGAAGAGCTCCCTGTCAAAGACGTTGCAGCACTGTGAGCTTACGCTAAATGAAAGGCTCTCCAGGGTCTCAGTAAAAAAACAGAAAACGAAACAAAAAAGGGACACTCCGTCATAACAAAAACTACACCTCAGTTGCAGTGATTAAGTTCGTGCGAAAGTTATTACACACATTTAAATACACATCATGTAACTCAAGGCTGTTTTACTTTTAATGGATATGTCAATCAAATATCTTACTTTTGAAATATTTGTCAAAATTCAAAATTTGTCTTCCTAAATCAGCCACAGAAGTATGTCGAGATTATTAACACCCGGTTGCCTTGGAACGCCCGCACTCTTCGCTTTTGTTAAGACATATCGATTCCACACTTGATGAAGTCGACTCGGTTTGCCAGAATCTTTGTGCAAACATATTTGTAGTTATTGCTTCAGGTGTTCACAAATCTGGTGTTGGCATGATCTCTGCACGCCTTCATCAAGTACTATTTATGATGTGACAGACGGTACAGCAATTGTTGTAAATGCCATATCCACGAACCTCTCTATTTCTAAGAGAACTGCAGAGGCATGGCAACCAGTACTGACATGCACAGGCTGTTTTACCTCTTGGTAAGATAACATGTCGCATTTGAAATTACAAATACCATTGTGTTTCAGAAATCACAAATACCATTGTGTTTCATGGTCATCTGGATCTTCTTCATGGAAATAAAATAAGTCCGGAAATGGGATGATATCCAAACAATGTGGTCCAGAACTGAATTTCGTACTGTCCGCTGACATTTAGTTGAAAAATTGCTGAATGCATATTAAAACAACAGATGCTCGCACGCGCGCACACACAAATACAGGTACACATATAGACTAATATCTTGTCTCTGAAATGAACATTTTTACAGAAAAAAGAGTTCCTAAAAATAATCATTAAATATAAGGAAAAGGAGCCCAGAGACTTTATTTATTTACAGATCATGAAACTGTGGTAACCTAGACTTTACACATATTCCAGACTTGCATGGGCTTTCTTGGATATATATATTTCAGCCTCAGACACACATCTGGTATCTTACACGCTAATACTCTCAGATTGCTGACCTTCTTTATCCCCTTCATGCCTAAAAATGTGGCATGTTCATATCGCAAATATCATTGTTTATCTGATATTTCACAAGTTTCTTGCATCGACATGTTTGCAAACAGTGCATATTCTATTTTCCCAGCCTTCATTCAATTAATGCATTTTACACGAACATATTAAGACACAGAATGCTTTATACAAATGTTAGCAAAAACGATTGATGTTTAATAACAGTTGGTTCAATTTTCAATTTCATAAAAACAAACAAATACCTTGATTTTACCAAAGTCCAAAAGTGCAGTGCCGCCAAATTATGCCTCAAGTGGATTCAGAGCAGACCACATTATGGTCTTAAGAGTTGATGTGAAATAGGGTTTAACGTAGTACTTAAGAATATTTCGCTCATATGACGACGTGCATGCGTGTGTATGTGTGACTGCTTGTACTAGCCCAGACTTAAGCTGGTTTTATAGTGCTAGCTCACTGAGATACGATGCCTACTCAGACACATTATACTGTCTCCGAGCCGACCTGTCCTTGTACTCATTAAGGCCGAGCGCCAGGCAGAGACCATATTTTAACGTCTTTCGGTATGACGCGGCCGGGGATCGAATGCTCTCCGGGTATGACGCGGCTCTCCGAGCGGACGCTCTGACCACTACACCACGGAGGCGGTCTATCGTCTTAAGAGGAATCATAAAAAGAGGGACTGGGTACCACGATGACTGCATATAATTCGACTTGATTCTTGAGCTATACTATCAGTCATGATCTACGTTAATCTCATCAGTCCATTAGGCTGTTATGATAAAACTGTGCTAGGGTTTTGATAATGTACCATCATAAATCGTCACATAAACATTATTTCTTTATCCCTATCTATTTAGCAAGCCATCATCGACCTAATCTGTGTTATCTTGATATCACCATTTCATCTGACACTTAACTTCCAATTCTAGAAAGATCACACTTGCATTACCAAGAAAATGATTATTACAGAAAACGGGAACGCTATTGGTTTAAACGTAAAAAATTCTGAGAGAAACCCAATGAAAATCAATTATTTGATGTTTGGATTCAGGATAGCAACATTTCATGTTCCATTCTCTCAATAAATAGAAACCACATAACCATTCCGAGTAAGTGAGTGAGTTTAGTTTTACGCCACACTCAGCAATATTCCAGCTATATTGTGACGGTCTGTAAATAATCGAGTCTGGACCAGACAATCTAGTGATCAACAGCATGAGCATCGATCTGCGCAATTAGGAGCCGATGACATGTGTCCACCAAGCCAGCGAGCCTGACCACCCGATCCAGTTAGTCGCCTCTTACTAACCATTTCGTAAGTCATAGAATATATACGATTCCGAATATACCATGGGCATGTGTTAATACATCACTATCAAATGTGCCAGATTTTTTTAAATTAAACCTATCCTGTCATATTGATGGCACAGACACACGAAAAGGTAGTGAAGTGTCCTAAAACGACACATAAACAGGGGTATGGTAAGTCAAAGTGGGGAATTGCAGAAGACCTCATTTTGATCATCCATGCGTCAAGATTGGTATCGCTCCTCCTCATGTGTACCATTTAAACGTTTTGAAGGCTGAAATGAAGTCAGCAACCACAGTCTAAGAACGTTTGACCAGGATATGTATTTCTTTGTGGATAAAAATGTTTAATCTATAATATTGGTCAATGTAGCACCACGGTTCCAACTGCTGATCTATTTCCTCAAGGGAAAATACTTGAAAGTTCAACAATCCCTCTGGTCTAATAGAAAGTTTCTTGAAACGCTAAAACTGTATGTATATATCAGAAACTTAACCGACTAGGGGATTTCACAGGTATTTTATATTGTTGGAACAAGTGGGTACGGGGTTGTATATGTGAGCATTTCCTAAACAATATCCGATCTCCGAAAGGTCACATTTTGTTGTATAAACAGCGGATCAGCAGATAGATTAGGAACTATTGTGCCAATGGGGATGCCTTCTTGTCTTAATGTCTTTAGTACCTTTTTACCTCGCTGTTATCTGTAAGGAAGTCTTGCATTTCCCAATTTGTTGTTATCTAGTCATACCGAAGGCTCGTGTTTGATTTCCCCTTCATGGGTACACTACTTAAGCCCATTTGTGAGGAAAAATTGCTGAAACGGCGTAAAACCCACCTCATTCACTCACCTATATTGTTTTTAGTTCACATCAGATCCAATATTCTTTTATAGTTGATATATCATCCTGAATCTTTGACAATATAGATTTATGTATATGGTTACAACGTATTGTCACAAATAACCACGGATCAAGAATGAAGATTTCTCTTAAGGCATAGTATATTGGCGTACAACATAGAAGCATGAAATATCTTGACAAAATTGAACTCAGTTCTTTTCTGAGATTGCAAAGCTTCAAGCACATCCTTTGTGTTTTTGAGAATCCACATGTGGTATCAAATAGATCTTATCCATGTGAAGAAACATTACCACCAAACAACCAGTGATGTTGATTGTCTACCAAACATGTGATGACAACTACAATTATCAATCAATCAACATGGCGTTTAAGAAAACATTCTCCCTACATTTGTATCAATAAAACATTGTCAGTAAGTTTATTAATAACAAAAGGTGCGATAAAACAGAAGTATGTTTGTGGCCTGATTGAGGGAATAATTCGCCAAAAGTGTATAAAAATACTTATAGTATAGGTGTGGCTGTCTGCTTATTCCGTGAACCGACATAGTCCCTGCACCAAATGTACTTTAATAAAGCTGTTAGAATTACCAATGTATCTCTCGATTTCTGGTTCATAAGCGTAGGTTATATAATGTGTACAATGTTCGGTGATGGATCCGCAAAACACAAGACAAAAAATACCCCTTCAGTGTACACTCAAATCGATTTAACACGTGTTGATTGAAAAAATCGTAAAGAAAATGAAAGCGATATTTTGAATGCAATCGTATAACTATACTGAACCGCAAAAGAAACGCAAGTCAAAATCCAGATTTTGAAAAACTTTACTTTTGACAG